>JAQQSK010006586.1:0-14363 GCA_028658325.1 Potorous gilbertii
AGTTGTTATTTTCTTTAGCATTTTTTTGGGTCTCCTTTATCAAGATATTGATCTGTTTTTCATGCTTTTCTTGCACCTCTCTCATTTCTCTTCCCAGTTTTTCCTCCACCTGTCTAACTTGATTTTCAAAATCCTTTTTGAGCTCTTCCATGGCCTGAGCCCATTGGATATCTATTTCAGATGTTTGGGATACAGAGGCCTTGACTCATCTGTCTTTACCTGATGGTAAGCATTGTTCTTCCTCATCAGAAAGGAAGGGTGGAAACATCTGGTCACCAAGAAAGTAACCTTCTATGGTCTTATTTTTTTTCCCTTTTCTGGGCATTTTCCTAGTCAGTTACTTTATTTCTGAGATTCCTCTCCACCACCGCCTAGATCCGCCCAGCTAGTGCTTGGGTTCTGAGATTAAAATACTGCTCCCCAGCCTCAGAGCTTTCAGTGGCAGGTGCGGCTGCTATTCAATGTGATGCTCAGGTCGGGGCCACCTCCCAGGCTCAGTTCCCTCAGGGGGTTTATGCAGAGACCTTCCATAATGGAGCTCCTGCCTAGCTCCTGCCTGCTCGGGGAGCCTCTGGCCACCCACTGCCTCTGCTGCTGCCTCCCAAGGGGGCCTGAGTTATGGAGACACCCTGCTACCCTCTCTCAGCCAGTCCAGAAGTCTCTCTCACTGACCTGTAACTCCTGTGGGTGGAGGGACCTTCACGGCCACCGGAGATTCCATCCCTGAAGCCTGCTTGGATCTGTTCCTCTCTGTGCGGCGCAGCCAGGGAAGGGCTGGGCTCTGCTCCCACCCAGTGTGCGACAGACCTTTGGGATTGGTTTCTCAGGGCTCTCTGGAATGGAAATCTCCTTCACTCTATTGCTGTGCGGCTTCCACTGATCCAGAATTTGTTGGGAGTTCTTTTTACAAGAAATCCATGGGCTGTGGGTTTGGAGCTAGCATATGTGAATCTTTCTACTCCGCCGTCTTGGTTCCTCCCCCTGTACGTTTTTTTCTCTAGAAACAAAAGAAGAAGAAAGCAGAGTTTGGGCAATGGAAATTACAAGAATTATCCAGGTGTGAATTTCCTACCTATAAGTTTCTGAGGAGAGATAGCATGAAGTTGTAAATAACTAGCTAATTTTCCTCACAGTCAGAAAGACCTGGATTTAAGTGCTTTAATATAAAGTGACTTTAATGTAAGCCTGTGTGTACTTGTGTGTATGCATGTGTGTGTATACGTATTTTAATATACAATATTTTTATTTTATTTATCTATTAGCATATAATGTTTTATTTTATTAATATATAATATAATATATTTTACTTATTTTATTATTTCATTTTGTAATATTTTTATTTTTTTTTAAATATTTTCTATATATATTACATATATATTTTATATATTGTGCATTATGTATACATATACATATTTAACATACATACTTTTATGTATGTGTATATATAACATATATTATAAATTATATCATTTTATCAAATCAATTATAATATCATATATAAAATATAATTTTTCCAGTTTTAAAGTGTCCAGGGTGGGAGGTAGAGAATAAAATCCTTGCCAGTCCATTTTCTCCTTTCTCTTTTAAATGAGATACAGTTTTATGATTAGAGAAGGTATAATCTGGCTTTGAAATATAACATGCACACATCAAATCTCTGTTATATATAATACTATATTATATAATATGATATTTAATATATAATATACTTTTAATATAAGGTGGCAGTTTGATCCTGGACAAGTCATTTGGTCTGACTATACTCCAGGTAACTCTCATTATAAATTACAGAACAGGAGGTATTGGTAGAGTAAATTACCTCACTGAGAGTTCCCAATAACATCACAAGTAGGTCCAAAAAAAAAAAGTTTCTGAGTCACAAGAGTGTGAGGCTTCTTCTATTTCTTTGATTTAAAAGAAAAAGTTTTATTGATGTCTATTTTTTTTAAGAAATCATAGTCATTTCCAATATACCCTTCCGCCACCCTCTCTCAGAGCCCTCCCTTGTAATAAAAGCACTCAGGCAAAATTGACTGCTATAGCAGCCTCATCTGCCTGGCTGTGCCCCATTTGACATGATGAATTCTTTCTTAAAAAAAAAAGTCAGACACCTATATTTCTAGGGGATTTAGCTCGTGGTGGATGTAATGTCTTTATGACTCTTGAGGTTTATAAATGTAACTTTGTCAGGACTCATTTGTAGACTTATTTTTAATTGTAATCAGTCAGGCAACATAAAAAGTTTGTGTCTGTTCCTTGGAGAGTCTCTTTTATAAATCTAAGAGAGAAAGACAAGAGTTCCACAGTCAAATATCTGAAGGTAGCTAAGGATATGATTTGTGTTTACAAAGGATGGGTATCAATGGTCATATGCCTTCAATGAAAATTGATTGTCTCATTCATTTAAGTGCCTGATTTTGAAGGGTTTCTGCTCATAGCAGTTTCCAATACTTGACTGCTTCAAAGTTCCCACAAGACTTTGAGTCTTCTGGGCTCAGCCCATTTCTTCCTTCAGACACTGTCTGTGAGACATGAGGGAAAGGGAAACATTAGGACAAAAATCGAAAGGGGTTCTGAAGTTGGCTCAGCTGCCCCAAGGTTTCCTGGCAGAAATCCATAAAACCTTATGTTTTGTTTACTCGTTTTATTATATATGTTATTTATTGGATTTATATGGCCACTTTCCTCCAAAGAGTGACAGTAGTCTCTAGTGGGATCCCTATATTGTTCTCTGAACAAAAACAAAAGCTTTGACGGTAAGGAAATAGTGAATTGTTTATCTACACAGACATCTCCGTGTGCTTATGGGAACACCAGCTACCCTCCCCATCCCAAAGGCAAAAAGGAAGTTATAAAATCACAATTATTTCAACATTCTTGTTCAAAAACTTGATCTACCTTGTTTTCACCAGTTGGTGACTGGTTTCCATGGAAATGGAAATGGAATAAGCATTCTCAGTTTTAGATTCTCAGCTGCCCAGTGCCAGCTGAGAGCTATGAATACCATTTGGTTAACAGCGAGGATCCAGAATTCTCCAGTTTTAAAGTGGCCAGGGTGGGAGGCAGAGAAGGAAAGGCTTGCCAATTCATTTTCCCCTTTTCCTCTTTAAATGAGATATTGCTTTGTGATTGTAAAAGCTATAATCTGACTTTGAAATATAGTATGCATATAAGAAATCCTTAAATAACTGAACCCTTCACTTTGCCAGTGGGTTTTCCTTCCATAAGCATGGTTGTGAAGTAGTTCCAGTATGAGCTGGCCTATGTAGAGGAAGTTTGGTGGCCCATTGGATAGAGCCAAGAAGACCCGAGTTCAAATTCAGTCTCAGACACTTACTAGTTATATGACCCTGGGCAAGTCAGTTAACCTCTATTCGCTTCAGTTTCCTCTCATGTAAAATGGGGATGATAACGGCCCCTCCCTCTCGAGGGGGTCATAAGGATCAAATGAGATAAGATTTGCAAAGCTTTTTTGGCAAACCTTAAAATACCTCAATGCTACTTTAATAATAATTACTATTACGTTAGCTCCTCTCTTCTTCTTACACTCTGTGGTGGGAGATACTGATAAGCAGTGACATGACGGAAGATAGAAAAGCTGAAACTTCATGACCTAGGCATTCCGATACTGAATAAGCAAGAGTTGATACAGAGACACACTAGAACAATTCCAAGTTCCATGGAAAAATCAAGCCATTTTGACATGGATATTTTTCCATTTATAATCCTTTCCTCTTGATTTAGTGATCTCTTTTTATATGTTATCTACCTCGTGCCCTTTCTGGGGACTTCTCAAGGTTAAATGCTAATCTAAACATTTCTTTTTGGTGTCAGAAAATTACATATTTTAAGTAATGTGTATATATATGTGTGTGTGTGTGTGTGTGTGTGTGTGTGTGTGTGTGTGTGTGTGTGTGTATGTATGTATGTATACAGATTCCCCTGAATGTTGCCTGATACTTTGTTGTCCCTGTAGAAAATAGGTTAACCTGAATGAACTGATTGGGTCTTCAGCCCATTTTACAGATGAGGAATTCAAGGCCCAGAGAAATGAAATGCCTCACCCAGGGTCACACAGTTAGTAAGTGGCAATGCTAGTCTCACAGCATTTATTTTGGACATTCACTTGAAAAGGAAAGAAGAGCTATAACGGAGCTCAATATACCCATTGCTTTCCTACTTGTGGTTTAAAGCTCTTTTCTCCATGCCAGTGTTTCTCCTTGAATTAAATCTCACTGGGCAAAATAGCTTCTCTGAACCAAAGTTATGCATCTGGGGCACTTGTGTATCTAGGCTATTATATAAGTGCTGTCTCACATGCAAGTGAAGTAAATAATTTATCAGTTGAGGAAATGAACTCCCCATCGCAGACCTGCAAAATTGCATAAATACTTCAGTGAAGTGTTCCTGATGTTTAGCATACATGTCAGAGTTTGACATGTTTTTTTCTTAGCAAATTCTTCCCATGAGGGAAGATCACCTTTACTAAATAAGCAGCAATATTTTAAATTAACAAGGTCTACCCGGCAGAGACTTGAGAGAGATGTATTTAGGGTGGGTAACAGTTTTGAGTCATAGACTATATATTGGCTCTAAAGGAAAGGATGTGTACCCTCCATCATTGATGATGATTTAGTCTTTCTTTACACACGCCTTCCTCCTCCTCAATAGAGATTTTCTTATCAGTGATCCCCTTGGCACTGCCCAAATAGCCCAGTCTCCTTCATTGGCTCAGCAGAAAGCTTCATCGTTCTTGTTCCCATTCCTTCCCTGACCTGTAACCTGACTTGCAAAAATAGAGTATGGGAGTATTGGTAGGCGTCATGGCAGTTCTAATAATTATGCTTTTTATGGTTGCTTCAGAGACAAATCCAAGTCACTATCTTCTAGTCTGAGACGTTACAAATATGATTTTATCAAATTAAATTTTATCAGAAAAAATCATATTTGTAAACTTTAAGATCAGATGATAGTGCCAGCTCAGGGCCAGCTAGGTGACTCAGTGGATGGAGCTCTGTCCTGATAGAGTCAGGAAGACCTGAGTTCCGATCTAGCCTCAGATACTTACTATCTGAGTGACCCTGAGCAAGGTTAACCTTCTTTGCCTCAGTTCGTCATCTGTAAAATGAGCTGGTGAAGGAAATGGCAAAACACTCCAATATCTTTGCCAAGAAAACCCCAAATGGGTTCACGGAGAGTCAGACATGACTGAACAACCACACACTCATAATTCATTTTCATAGTCACTCAAATACTTTTCCTTTCAAAACACTGTAAGTTTACAGGTAGAATTGCATTTAATGAGCTTGATAGGACATAGAAATGGCGTAGTCTCATAGACTGTTAGAGTTTAAAGACAAAGATATGGAGACCATCTAGTCCAACCTCTCATTATAAAAATGATAAAACTCATGTCAAATGTTAGATGAAATTACTTGTCCCTACATCTTGCTACATGATTGACCCTCATCTTTTCCCAGGTATGTTTATCCTGCTAAATAAGGTGGTGATAGGCACAGCTGGATCTAGGGTGGGACAGTCAGGGCTTTGCTCCAGTGCCAATAATATTGGAAGGTTGTCCCATCTCTTCTCCTGCTTCTAGTATACCACCCTGTGGCTTCTTAGGAGACATCAGAAAAGGGGGCTATGTGAAAGGCCAAGGCAAAAAAACCAAAAAGCAATAGTGACAGAGGTCAGAAGAGAGGGGTGAAAGGATTTCCACGTTTCTTACTATTACAGCACTCAGATGATTTCTCGTAAGACCCATTTACCTTTTGAAATATCTATCCCTGGCTGGCCTTCCCCCACCCCACCCCACCCCACCCCTGCAAATTCCATCCCTCTCTAGCTCACCTCTAGTCTTTCTCAGGCCGTAAAATACCCCATCCCCACTTTCTACTGTGTCCTCTGAAACCCTTTATTATTAACAAATCTTCTCATTATCTTAGGTCTTTACATGATGACTTTAATATCTAGCTGCTTGAAAAACCTATCAAGACAGCCTATGAGTATCGGTATCCTGGATAGAGACTGCCAGTGTAAAGTGAGCTCAGCATAGAATTGTGAAGGAAAATGGAATTAGGCTGGATGGCATTTGGGAAATTATGCCATGCTTTCAATGATCCCAAACTCTTCATTGCTTCTAATGCACATATGTGTAATAGCAATATTTTCCTACTGATGCTATGTGGCTGTGAACCATGGAACAGCACAACTCTAGAGGAATAAAAATTACAAGTAGCCCAAAGAGCAATGGAAAATGCAAATAGTCCTAAGTAGGTTGCAGCAAGTTATGACTTGCAAATGAAGTAGAATTATATTGAAGAAAAGTTTCTAGTGATAAACATACCTGGGAACAGATGAGGGTCAATCATGTAGCAAAAATGAGCGACAACACTCAGGTTGCTTGTGCCGTATACTGCTATCCTAAAATATTAAAGGAATCACAGGAAGGCCATGGATATTTTGGACAGATTACTATGGAGAAATTGGGGCAACAATGCTTCTGCCTGAGAAAGTGTAGAGGGGTTGTCATCTAAATTGCTGGCAGGAGGGGAACGTATAAATCCAGTGAAATGTCACAGAACATAGTTTTAGTTCTGGAATGGACCTTAGAGGCAATCAGGTCCTTCACATTTTACAACTGAGGAAACTGAAGCCCAGAGATGTAACTGATTAGCCCAAGGCTATACCAGTTGTTAGAACATAACAGTCAGTCTTGGAACCCAGGCTTTGTGATTACAAATCCCTCATTCTCCCAGCTGTGCACCATATAGCACTGTACAGTTATTAAAATATAGTCACCCCACATAAGATATTTGCCCAAAGCAAACATTTCTGTTCAATAGGTTGATTGCTAAATGTGCAGGAACTGTTACCCGGAGTTTCTAATTCAACAGAACTTAATGTATCTAAATCACAAAAACAATCTTAGGCTGGGACAGAACATGGTAATAATCTCATTCTGTCGAACTGGATGGTGTGCTATTTGTTAAAATGGAAATCCACCTAGAAATACATGTGTAGATCAAGCTGAATCAATGCGAATGCATAGAATAAATTATACTATCTAGCCAGCGTTGTTTCTTCAACATACATCTTTGGAAAGAAATAAGGAGAACTAGACCTGAAGAAAATCAAAACTGCAATTTGATACAGGTCATTATTTCTTTCATTAGCTTTAGATTTGTACTGGCCTTTCAGCATCCACTGTGCTTGGCTGATCTCTAATTATTAGATTCGTTTTTAATTAGAGTAATATCACATTATAAGCAAATCAATTCAAAGACAGGAAAAAAAAATGTGGCTTCAACCTGAAGTTTCTGCCTGGATTATTTGGATATAACATATTTATGATAGAAAGTGTTTCTTTGTAGACAATAACATGTTATATTGAAAGAAATATCAAAGCTGGCCATGTGTGGTGGAAAGATCATTGGATGTGGAATCAGAGAAATCATATTTCAGTTCCCTTTTTGCTACCTCTTTGTACTTGGGCAAATCAGTTCGCCATTTTGGGATTTGTTCATTTGTCAGATGAAGAGACTGGACTAGATGGAACCAAAAGCCCTTTCCAGGACTGAATCCTATAAGTCAATAAGGAAAATGCTAGTATTTGTAGCTTTTGGAACTTATTAGAAAAAGAGAAAGTTGCATTTGTTTCTGTTTGATGGCATTTCATGTGACATTCATGTGGCATTTCATGTGACATGTAAATCAGATTTCTTATGAAAAAGACATTTTTTTAAAAAGAAAGATTTTTTTTTTCCATTTGTTCATTTCTGGAACTACAACAGCAAATTTTTGACAGATAATGCATGAGTTTGAGAACATTGTTTTATGAATCAAAAGACTGTGGGCAGAATGAAATATACCTACCTCAACAAGTAGAGAAGACAGCACTGGACCTGGAGGCAGAAAGACCCAAGTTCAAATCCTGTCTTGATACTTAGCTACTGTATGACCTTGGGCAAATAACTTAACCTTTCTTTGCCTCAGTTTTCTCTTTGTAAATGAGGGGGTTGGACTCAATTATCTCTACAATTCCTTCCAGCTCCAAACCTCTCATCCTATGGACTTGCTGTCTATGAGGGGAGATGTGATGGAAATATCCTGAATTCTCCAGGTAATATGGGGTCAGATAAAAGTCTCCATAAATCTAAATGTAAAAGTCAGTAGGCATAAAACAATGAAGGCCTTAGTCTATGCTGAGAGTTGTTTATGGGCAGATATTTATGTATGTGTTTCGGTGTTATGAAAAGGGTACTTGACTTTGCATAAGATGGAGTGGATTTAAATAGCTATATACTCACAGGATAGTCATTTGACCTCTTTGCATCTAAGGCTCTTCATTTATAAAATAGGGATAAGTTATCCTGCTTATTTTATCAGATTATTATGAGAAAAGGATTTTGTAACTTTAAAGAACCTTAGAGATGTGAATAATAGTAACTGTTGCTGTTTCCCACCCAACCTGATGTCTTTCAATTTTCTTGACCTCATTAAAGGGGCCATGCCCTGGCTACTTCTTAAACAGGCCTATTCAATGAAGGGGCATTGCCTCACCCTAATTAAGTGCCTGCAAAGACCGTGGCCTAAAGGGCCCAAGGTCTCCCAGTGCATCCTGGGACATCTCCACTCATCCTGAGGAATATCAGGTCACTGGATTCAGATGGCTCTGGAGGAGAAGTGAAGCTGGTGACCTGCACAGCCGTCCCTCACTCAAAACAAAGTCAAGTGCAAGTCATGTCATCATGTCTCTCTGATGGCATGGTCTTCTTTGACAGCGAAGGACAAACACAAGCAAAGTAGTAGCTGTAGTTGTTATAAGGCTGGACCACTTCTTCTCTTGGGTTTTATTAGACCCTTTACTTAATCATGTCACATGGAGGGGAAGAGTTCAGAGGAAAGATGAAGAGGTGGTTCCTTCCAAGCATAGGGAGAGTTCAAAACCATAGAAATGAGAGATGGAATATTGTGTATAAGAAACAGAAAGAAAGTCAGTTTAGCTGACCTACAGAGTGCAGGGTCAGAAGAATTGCCCAATGGAGCCAGGTTGTAAAGGGCTAAGGGCTAAGCAGAAGAATTTATATTGTATCCTAGAGGCAACAGGAAGCCGCTAGAGTTTGCTTGGTTAAATCCATGATTCAGAAAGATCACTTTGGTAGCTGTTTAGAAAATGGTCTTGAATGGGGAAGACTTGAGATCAGGAGACCTTTTAGGAAGAAGGCTATTGGACAAATCTAGAAGCGGGGTACTGAAGACTTGGACAAGAGAGAATGAATCAGATGAGGATGGCACTGACCATTTTTGTCATCAGCTCTTACATACCTTTTCACCCTCATAACCTCTTAATAGACCCCCCTTTCAGGTTCCACTCCAATATGAAATGCGGTAAGGTAAAGACTTCCTGTTAGTTTCCAATCTGCTTCGCCATATGGCTTAGAATACTGAACACAAGTACTAACCTTTCCTAGCTAAGTGTTTCTCTTCATGGTCATTTTATACCTCAGAAAACTGACTCTTTTCCTAGTTCATTTTAAGGGCTTTGTTAAATTGAATTTGTTAGGATGTGAATATAGGCTCATAGTTGAATGGAACCACAGAGGTTTTCTCACCCAGACTCCCTCATTTTACAAATAAGGTGGTTGAGCCCCACAAGGTGAAGGTCTTTGTGAAAGGTTGCTCTGGATTAGTTAGAGGTGGGTTTTGAACCTGGAACCTCTAACACTAAACCCATTATTCTTTCTACTACATACACTATATATGCATGTGTGTGTATACACATAGATATATACATATATACACATATGTATATCTTCCATAGATAGTATGTATATATCTCTACATATGTGTGTACATATGTGTATATATGTGTGTATATGTGTGTATATTTATATGTATATGTGTGTATACAGAGAGAGAGAGCTCAAACACAAGTGTCTGAAAGATACCAAATCTACTTTTATCAGTCTTCTTACAGACTCAGTCTTGTAAGCATTTACTTTGCTAAAGACTATATCATTTTTAGTTGGTTTCCTACAAGGCATTTAAGTTCTAATCCCAGGACAGCAGGAGTATATTAACCATTTTGTTCCAAGATGCCCCAAACTTCAGGGCAAAAAAAAGTTTAGGGAATATCCCTACCCTTAGGCCCTATTACCACCAAAGAAAAGAAAAGAAGAAGAAAGAAAAGAAAAGAAAAATGCTTTTTTTTTAATTTTGAGAAGTTTTGAGTGTAGGCTTAAAAGTATTTTCTAGGTATTTTAACCTTTTTTGAGCCATGGACCCCTTTAGTATCTGGTAAAGTCCATGGGCCCCTTCTCAGTAAAATGTTTTTAAAATTCCTAGAATGAAATATACAAGATTACAAAAGGAATCCTTATTATTTAAATAGATCTCTAAATACATTTTTAAAACAGCAAATTCTGACCATGAGTTAAGGGCGCCTGTACCTAGAACCACAAAGATTTTAATCATCTGACAAAAACATTGTCTAGCCTTTTTCATGTTTTCGAACACATTAATACAATACATTAATGATGTTACTATCAGTGAGCTAAATATATTATCTGTTTTGTCCCACATTGTATTTTCAATTTATAGTTATATCTTTTCTTGTTTACAATTTAATCTTAGGATTCTGAGATATTTAAAGAGCTGAGACCCCAAGAAAAGAACGATTTGTCCAAGGTCACACAACAAAACTATGTCTTTTCACTCCCTGTCGAGGGCTGTTTTCCACCATACCACAGTCCTGCTAAGGCCTTAGAGCAATCTGACTAGTGGTAATTGTTTTTGTGGCTTCCGTAGACTATTTTTCATCTTTTCCTGAGGACCAAAATTAAAGGCTTAACAGCTTCCATCCCCTAACCGAATTAATTGAGATTCCTCCTCCGCCCTCTACCAGCCTCCCCTCCCTCACCCTACCCCAGCTCATAACACTGCCACATTCTCAAAAACCAGACTTGGAAGTCTTCATGTTTTATGTACCGCTGTTTCTAACCACAAGATCAAATGATGGTAACTATGTTCCAAGCTTCCCTTAAACACTAAGTCTGGAGCCATCTCCTACGGGGCTTCTCCTAATCTCCTTGTTCATTAGCCCTCTCATCACCCCAATCTTTGCCAATATTATGTTCTATTTATTCTGTACATATTTTGCACATTCTTATTTTTGTTTATATTTGTTTCCCCCGCTAAAATGTAATATCCCTGAGGTCAGGGATAATTTCATTGTTTTCTTTGTGCTTGCCACATAACAGGTGATAATGAATGCTTCTTATTGGATTGGATTGAAGCTAAGTTTGCCTAATACAGAGGGAAAACTATTTCTACTATGATCAAAAGCATGTGTAGACTATGGGTGCCAAGGCTCCATGGAGTATGAATAACTGCAATCACTTTAGAAAGCATTATCTTAATTGGCTTCCTAAAGGTGCCTCACTGTATAATTTCCTTCCTAATGAGTTTCAGTAAATTCTTGCATTGGAAATGTGGTTTCATTCCAGTTTTGAGGATATACTCCCTTCCTTATCGTTGTTCATCTTTAAGATTCCCAGCACTTTTCTTCCTTCTAACTCAAGTTGAATTATTTATCACTCAAGTTTGGTACAATATATTGTCATCAATAGTAATAGAAGAATAAAGTCCCATCTACCTCACTGAGCATCAAACAAAATAGGATCATAGCTTTAAAACAAAAAAAAAGTGATGCAGAAATCCTCAGCAGGCATCAGGCTTTGAGACTGCAAAGCATGGGCAATTAGAAATTGTTGCTTGAAATAAACTTTAGCAAAAATTTTGCTCAACCATTTTTCAGTCATGCCTGACTCCTTGTGACCTCATCTGGGGTTTTCTTGGCAGAAATACCAGAGTGCTTTGCCATTTCTTTCTCTTCTGAGGCTAGATTTGAACTCATGAAGATGTGTCTTCCTGACTCCAGGCCTGGACTCTATCCCACCCACATGCCCTTTTAGCAAATATACATGTAAACTTTTATAATATTCCCTTCCCTAAACCTTCTGCATCCTGTGCAAAATTGTTTTACAAATAGATTTCAGTTAAAAGGCAAAACTGGCCTCAAACAGGTTTTAGATGATGGATAAGCAATAACTATTGACCCTACCTCATGTGGGAATGACACCATTACTAGAGAAATATGTTGGAAAATGATTCTTTTAAATCATGCCTTCTGAGTCCCAAGAAAGTTGCTTTGACTCTCTCCCCTATGAATGATTGCCAACCACCCAGGCTGTTCCTTTGGTATGTTGATTGTCAAACTGAGCTCACAGGTAATCTGGAAATCAAATCTGACTCTAAGTTCAACATGCCTTCTGCACTCAGACACCTCTATGGACAAGCAAGTGTTGTACTGTGGAATTCTTAGTCCCCTATGTCCTTGTTGGCCCAAGGATAGAGACTTGTGATTTCATAGATAGAGGGAACTTCTAGATGAGGAAACTCTCTTGACCGGTGTTGGTGGCTATCTTCTTCACAATTTATGTTTTTAGCTGCCTAGCACATTGCAAAGTTAAGTGAATTGCCTAGGGTCACATAATATGTTTCGGAGGCAGAACTTGAATCTAGGTCTTCCTGGCTCTGAAGCCATTACCCACTCTGGTATGTGCCTGTCAAGTTCTCATTGCTGTTCATGACCCCAAGGACAAGTCCATGGGGATTTCTTTGCAAGGATGCTAGAGTAGTTTGCCATTTCCTTCTCCGGTGTGTCCCATTTTATTTTTCAGAGTCTTGGATCATTGTGATGAGCAGACAGATTTCAGAAAAATCTGGAAAGACTTACATGAATGGATGCAAAGTGAAATGAACAGAACCAGGAAAACACTGTACCCAGTATCAGCAACTTTATGTGATGATCAACTAGGAATAACTTAGATCTCAGCAATGCAATGATCCAAGACAAGTACAAAGTACATGATGGAAAATGCTATCCCCATCCATATAAAGAATAGATGGACTCTGAAAAAAAATGAGATAAGGGCTGCTTTAAATATTTTTGAACATGTAGGTCCTTTTCCCTTTTTTAATGATCTCTTTGGGATACAGATCTAGTCATAGTATTGCTAGTTCAAAGGGTATGTACAGTTTGGTGGCCCTTTGGGCATAGCTCCACTGATCCACCACTATTTCTTCACCAGTACCAGATGGGTTTGATGGTTACTGCTTTATAATATAGTTTGAGATCTGGTATTGCTAAGGTACCTTCTTTTGCATTTTTTTCATTAATTTCATTAATTCCCTTGATATTCTTGACATTTGGTTTTCCAGATGAATTTTGTTGTTATTTTTTCTAGCTGTATCAAATACATTTTTGATAGTTTAGTAATTTATTTTACAAATAAGGAACTGAAGCAAATAGGGATTAAGTGACTTGCCCAAGGTCACACAGGTAATAAGGCTGGATTCAAACTCAGATCTTCCTGACTCCAGGCCCAGTGCTCTATCCACTGACCCACCTCGCTGCCCTCCAGTCCTTATTAGGAAGTCATAATCAGTCTCTCCCTGCTCTCTTATCTCTCACATTCCATCCATCTTGTTATCTGTCCAGTACTACTGCCACACTGTCTTCTTTATACATATGTATGTCACTCCTCGGCTTAAAATTCTTCCCTAGCTTCCAGTGACCTATTGAGTAAAATGAAATTTCTTTAGCCTATCATTCTAAATCATTAAGCCCTCCATAGTCTTGACCAATTCAGCCTCTCGATCCTCATCTCATATTACTTCCACCCATGTACTTCCTGATCTACGGCCTCCTTGTACACACTGTCCCTGAAGTATTTTGCCCCCTCAGCATCACCTGCTGAAATTTTATCCATCTCTTCAAATCCAGCACAAATAATACCTCCTTCTAGGATTATAGGAATTACAATTGGAAATAATCTTTTGAAATCATCTCGTTCAATTCCTACATTTTGCAGATGAGAAAACAGATCCAAAGAGGTTAAATGATTTCCCCTGAGTGCTATAGCTGGTGTCTGAGGTTGGATTTGATCAGTAAGTAGCAGATCTTTAAATTAAACCCAGGTTTTCTGTCTCTAAATCTTGGTTGTTTAGTCATTTTCAATTGTGTTTCGCTCTTTGTGACTTCCTTTTTTGGGGGGTAGGATTTTGTTTGCAGAGATACTGGAGTAGTTTGCCATTTCTTCTTCAGCTCATTTTACAGATAAGGAAACTGTGAAAGTCAAGGCTAAATGGCTTGCCCAGAGTCACACCTCGGGGGCGGAGCCAAGATGGCAGAGTAGAAAGACTCACCTATGCTAGGTCCGAACCCACAGCCCATAGATTTCCTGTAAAAAGAACTCCTGACAAATTCTGGAGCAGTGGAAGCCGCGCAGCAACAC
>JAQQSK010006588.1:0-14362 GCA_028658325.1 Potorous gilbertii
CTCAGTTACTTTTCACTTGCCACCTCTGGTCCCCAGAATGGACTAACTAACTCTTACATCTCTAGTAGAAAGGAATAGGCTACAGACTATTTGGTTCAAAAGGATAAAAACTCATTAGATGTGCCTCATTTCACATTGTGCCTCAACTGAATTCCCCAGGACCCAGTCTTAAATTGGGCCAATGTCCATTCTGGATCATGTCAGTAGAAGTCTGTGACGCCCAGCTCGATGCAGGCTCACTCTGGAGGGAATGTGTAAATCTGATAGTGGTCTACAGTCACCAGTGGCTAATAAAAAAACTCGCTATCATTTTAGGCGCCATCAGAGTAGGTCTATCAAAAACCGCCAAAGAACAAAGTGGGTGGAAAGTCCAAACAAGCAATGAATGGTGATTTATGAGAGACCTAATCTGCTACTAATTTATTCAAAGCAATGGGGATCCCAATTTCATATATTTAGTGAGAAAGGAAAGATATATAACTTTATTGTTATTATCCAGTCATTTCAGTCCTGTTCAAGTCTTTGTGACCCCACTTGGGGTTTTCCTGGTAAAGATAATGGAGTGGTTTGCCATTTCCATCTCTTATTTGATAGATGAGGAAATTGAGGCAGATGGGGGTAGGTGACTTGTCCAAGATCACACAGCTAGTAAGTTTCTTGGACTACATTTGAACTCAGGACTTCCTGACTCCAGGCCCCCACAGAGCCAACTAGCTGACAAGTTATTAAGTACCTACTATGTGCCAGGTACTGTGCAAAGGGTGATACAGATACTAACTCATTTGACCCTCACACCAACTAGAAAATATTTGGCCAAAAAACCAAACCAAAACAAAACTGTAGCAGCCTATTGTAATTAATCTATTTTATTTTGTGTGCATATGCATGCATGGTCAACTCTAGATTTTTTTCCCCATTCATACTGATTAGTGATAGAGAACTAGCCTCCAGGTCAAAAATACTTAAATTCAAGATCTGTCTTTGACACATACTAACTGTGTGACCCTGGAGAAATCACTTCATCTTCAGTGGTATGAGCAATTCTTTAAGCACATTAATTTTTGAACATGGAATGGATTTACATTGATGGAAGGCATTTCTTTACCTAGAGAGATTCTTAGTCCCATAAAATCACAGGCTTAGTCCCTATGGCCAACTGAATAGGGAATACAGGAAGGTTTCTGGAAAACCAAGGAGGATTGAGACTAGAAAGGTTCTGGGCATCTCCGCCCCAAGCAATCAGAAGAAGAAAGGACATAAGGTGGTTGCTCCTACTGGAATGGACCAGACCAAAGATGTGGCAAGTCATGAGCTTTGTGAGCCAAAAACATTACCACTGTAGTGCTGCCAAGCCAGATTGGGCCCATCTTTCCTGAATTAGACACCATGGTGGAAGCATCTGCACAGAATAGCCCCTGGCCAGTGGCTAATGCTTGCTGTACACTTGTTTAATCAGAAAACATTTATAAACTGGCATCTTTCGCCCAGCCCTGTGGATTTTGTTTTCCCTCCTATGCCTTTGTTACAACTAAGCCACAGTCAATAAAAGGCAAAATGATGAAATGTACAGGAAGGGGAGCTGCTCATTTTAATGTTACATTAAAGAGCTAAGAAACAGATTATGAATTTTTAGGGGAGGAAGCAGAGGGAGGCATATTATCTAAGTTTTACATACATAAAATGCTCATCTCTTATGAAACTGTTCTAAGTTCGGTGTAAAGAGAAGGAAGAAAGAAAAATAAATTCGAAGTATTTATCCCTCCATACAGACACAGCATGAAAGGAATCTAGCCCTGCTGATTCTGAAAGAGACAGACTTGGAGCATGTGGGGGGGGGGGGGGACGGTCAGCTACTTGTTAACAGACGGCTAGCTGGATGATACAGTCAGCTTTGGAGGTAACCTCTTTCAGAGGGTTGTGAGCATGGTGGCAGGAAGCGGGGAGAGAGAAGGAATGAAGTGGTTCCTAGAAGACAGAGCAGGAAAAAAACCTGTTGATTATTTCTGATCAGTCAATTAACAAATGCATATAAAACACTTTCAAAGTGCTAAAAAGCAAAAACAAACTCTAATGAAAGAGACCACATCCATAAAAGTGTTGCTGTGGTCGTTCACTTGTTTCAGTTGTGTCCAACTCTTTGTGACCTCATTTGGGATTTTCTTGGCAAAGATAATGGAATAGATCGCCATTTCCTCCTCCTGTTCAAAAACACATACAGAATATGGAAGGTGCCCTTAGAGTGGAAGTCACCAAAAGAGCTAGAAATCAACCAAGGAAACAGGACATGGTCTTAGTCTAGTCTTGAATCACACCAAGAACACACATAACCAAAATATCCCAAAGAGAAGCAAAGAAGGGCAAGGTCTGATACCTGGATCACAATAGCATCTATTGTAGAAGAGTAGATTGATAGAGGTCAGAGAGCCCTAAATTCTGAGTATGGGAATTTGAGTACTTAGTCCAAGCCCTGTCACAGACACACCTCAATGTCCTTGGGCAAGAAAATGGTCTTCTAAGAGATGTTGTAGATATTATCTGCACAATGAGTGCACTGGGTGACATCTTTTCTATGGCCCTTCCCAGTATGAAAAGACATGATCTCAGATAGTTTTTGGGCGATAGATTCTGGAAGAATCACTGGACCAAGGGTGAGAGGAACTGAATTTTAATCTAAGCTTGCCTACTTACTTCCTATATGACTTACATCAAATTTTCCCTACCTGTAAAAAGCAGTAGCATCCAGAGAAGCTGGTGGAAGGCCCCTTGTGGACTGATCTCATGACATGTGGAAAATTCATGGGAAGGCATAGACAAGCATTGTCAAGCATGAAAATTCTTGGATGGGTCATACACACCCACAGAGACTGTTTACCTCACCCCATCCCTGATCCCTATCAATAAGAAAATATTTACTGAGGTAGAGGAAAATTCATTCATTTTATCCATGCCTTTTCTAACACTTTCACACAAGAACTATCAAGCATGGTAATACCCAACAAAGTAAAGGAAATGAAAGCTAAAGAGAAAATCTCAGTAGTTTAAAAAGGTTTAAAAATAATAATTATATTATATTTTACATTATATATAATAATATATTATAATTAAAATATAGATCATACATATAATAATGATGAGGAATTAAAATCAAATACAAGAATGCTCCTCATCTCTAAGAGGGGAAGTTCAACTAGAAGATTTCTCAGGTACTTTATAACTATCATCCTATATTTATAATACATCTGTGGTTCTTTTTTTCAGACAAAATTAAGAGATACAAAGATTCCTCATTAAAGGAATGTAGAATAAAAGCATGTAAGACAATATGATGTCAGAAAGGACCTCAGAGGATATTTATTTTGACCCATTCAAAATAAAACCCTCTTCTCCACTGTATCTGAGAAGGCACCAGCTTTTATCTGAAAACCTCCAGCTACAGAAATACCTTCTAAAACTGGAATGGCACTTTTGGCCAGATCTAATTATGAGGGAACTTCTTATTAAGGTGAGGTGAAATCTTCTCCTGTAACTTCTAACAGATGTGTGTGGTACATGTCTATAGGCAAGCTCTCCCTCATTCCCAAAATGGACTCCCTCCTGACCACTGTATCTTGGAACCTTTGATCTAGAAAAAAGTCTTTTTCAACTTTGCCAATGTGAAAGGTATGAAGTAGAAGCTCAGGGTGCTTTAATTTGCATTTCTCTATTTATTAGGGATTTGAAACAATTTTTCATATGGCTACTGATAGATCAGATTTCTTTTGAAAACTGGTTATTCATAACTCTGAACTTTATATTTATTTTCCATTCATTCTCTTTGTTCATATGCAGACATATATGCATTATCTCCCTGATTAGGAGGTAAACTCCTTGAAGGCAGAAGCTGTTTCATATCTTTCTATATATCCCTATAACTCAGCACAGTTCCTGAACTAATTTAAGTACTTAAGAAACAGTCATAGATTGAATGCTTGCTCCTCAATATCTCCCCCTTTGTAAACTTGTTGAGCATTTGTTTTTAATCAAAGCTAGCAATTTTAATTAATCAATCATCTACTAAGTACTTTTTAAGTGAATACTAGTGGCAGGCAACATGCTAGGAACTAGGGATAGAAAAATAAAATAAAAACAGATGAACAAACAACTATGAAAGTGATTACCCTCAGACAGGTTATAGTTTATTGAAATGGACAATATCTTTAAATATAGTCTGGTTAGGGATGGGACCTGTGGTTTCAAGAGCATAAATAATTTTCAAATGAAGAAACTCCTACTGACACAGATAAGCTCCTTCTCTCCAAAAGAGAAGATTCCTCCTGTGATCTTGGAGAGTTGCCTAAAATTGATAATTATATACAAAATAAGGAAGAGGTTTCTTCTCTTCTAGGGGATGACTGAAAGAACTAGGAAGTTTAGGCAAGACTTCACAATTTTATATCATCTATAAATTGGAGAACATTCTACATCTATTCCTTGAAACACTCTCCTAAAGAAGCTTTCCAAAGTGGTCATTCAATTACAAATAACTCTTGGAAGTTAGTTGTTAGACTAGTTCTGAATCCCTACCTACCCTGCTACATTATCATCTCAACTGAGTCTTCATTTTGTCCACAGTAAAGTTTTGAAGATTTATTTCAAGTGAAATGATAAAATCAAGAGATATTATGTTCATGACATTTCATAAACAGGATGACATGACTGCCTGAAAATCGTAAGGAACCTATGTTGGCTCATAGTGATCATTTCCTATACACAAAAAGGTCTCTACAATACAACACTTTCTAATTTCAAGTAATAAAGTTACACTAAACACATACCATAAACATATAGTACCATCTCAAGAAATTACTGAAATACAATATAAATTTGTGGTTAGTGCCAGCTATTTAAAGTTACTTCAGTGATTGTTTCACTCTAGACTACCAAGTCCACAAAATCAAATACAAGAATGCTCCTCATCTCTAAGAGGGGAAGTTCAACTAAAAGATTTCTCAGGTACTTTATAACTGTCATCCTATACTTATAATAGATCTCTAGTTCTTTTTTTTCAGACTACTTTTGGCTGTATCAAGATTTTCTTCAAATAAGATTCAAAAACATTTTGTCTAATGGTGAACAAAATAGATTACAAATTCAAAGCCAAAATACTACCAAAAATATTTTTTTGGGGGGGTGTAAGAAAGACAATAGAAAGTTTCCCTTCATCCATTTGTCCAAAGCTCTAATCTTACCTTTAGAGCATGCAAATCAGAGATGTAACAGCATGAAGGTTCTCCAATTTAGCATATTCTATACAAAGAATCTATAATGGTGAAAAGGTCAAGATACAGAAAACTATGAAATTAAAGCAAATCAAGCAAGATGTTGGGACAGGAAAGAGATTGTTTTTTTAAATAAAGTCTTCAATGCTAACTCTTTCAATACCTGACCTGAGATTTAAAGATGGGCCTAGACAGATGTGACTAATGCTATTTCCCATGGAAATTCGTATTGGAAACTGGATGAAATATTCTTTTGAGAAAGTTATCCACGACCAACTTTCCAATTGGTAAAAATAAAACAACAGATAATTGAAATTTATTGAGGTTCAGGTATAAATTAAACGCTCTAAGGTGTGCAAAAAATGAATAAAGAGTATAATAGATGAGAGAAGCTATTCATTCAAATATTTGTGATACAATGTGAAATGTGATAAAAGGAACAAGAAAAGTATATATTTTGTATCACAGAAAAAGAGCTTCTAGCTGGAGTGGAAAGAAAAAGCTTCATAGAATAGTTAACATTAAAACTGGGCCTTGAAGAATGGGGAGGATATTGACTAGACACATGAAGATTAATGGTGCAAAAACAAGCCATGCAAGAGAAAAGAGAGAGGAGAGAAAGAAAACAGGGGAAGCCAGAATCCCATACTGATCCAGACACATTCTCTAGCCCAGTTCCCTTCATGACAAATGCTAGAAACTTCCAAGATGGAGAGCCAAAATTTGGACTTTGGTCTGTTGCTATGGTAAAAGTTTTCTCTGTAAAACACTAAATGATGTTTCAGGAATGAAGCACACCATCTTGTCTTCATCACCTTTGTAAGCAAGCATCCAGCCACCCCTGAACAAACAAGAAATACCCAAATATCCATGAGCAATGAAATCATTCCAAATGTTACAGGAATTATTCTTTGTAGATGAACAAAAACAGATATCACCCCCTTGCTCCCTCTCTGAATGTGCCTGAGGATAGAAAGTCATTTATTACATGTCACCATAAACCCCCAATGAATACTGGAAGTCTCAGTGCATAAACAGTAACTTGATGTTTAAGAATGGGGGCACAGCACTTACTTTACCCCATCAGACCTTGATTTTCTCATCTGTAAAATGAGCAGGTGGGCATAGTTGACCTCTGAAGTTGCTTTAACCTTCATATCTATGATCCTACAAATCTATGTAGTTGTTGCTTAAAAAAACAGGAATCTCCGCAACAATTTTCAATTGACCAACTCCACATAGGAACAGAGATTATAAGGTTGCCTGGTGGTCTGTGGAAGTTATAATGAATATGACAAAAAGAGGCCAGGATCAATCAAATTACCCAGTGTGTAACCCAAAGCAGCAGCAATTAAACTCATACAGAGGACTGACAGTACTCGATTTTCTTTCCAGAAATGCACTTACTTCAGACATCAAAACTTAATAACATTCCACAATTTATCAAAAGAATCATAACTCCATTCCCGAGGACTTGGCCAAGAGGCTATTATGATGCTATTTCTTCATAATTTAATAATGTGAAGGCAAGGGAGTGGAAGTGTAAAGGCTGATGATATATGACTCACTTCTCTATGAACAAACCTGGTGCTATGCCGAGACAGAATTATGTCAACAAAAGGTCTAACAGCATGCCCAAGGATTCCATTTGTCAACACAAAAAAGAGGACGAGGGGGAGCGAGGGAAGTGGGGAGGGAGAGAGAGAGAAATTCCAAATAAAAATGAGGAAAGGCTGGGATGGAGTAAAAAAAGGAACTTTTTATTGCATAAAAATCTATATCCGTCAACCACATGAGATGGTCAACTTTTGCATGGGCCTTTGGACAAAGACTAAGGAATTTCAGTGATGGACACGAGTGTTTACCTTCTTCTCTCTATTTGACTATAAGTTTCTCAAAGTCAGGGACTGTGTTTCTCTCTCCATCTCCCTCTCTGCTAGTGACTAGAACTTGGAATCAGAAGGAATTTGATTTAAAGAATATTTCAGACATTGACTAACAGTATGAGTGGAATGAAAAAGGATTTTTACTTCATGCTAGGGATATATACATAAAAGTGGAACAATCTTTACTCTTAAAGAGTCAACATTTTAATTAGAGAAGACAAAACATAAAAGACAATTCAATTCACAGCAGATGGAGAGACCAAGTAATTCTGAGGTTCTGGAAAGAAAAGGAACATGGCAGGTGCAGAGCCCAAAAGGACCTGGGACACAATGACAAGGGAGGCTGCTCCAGTGAAAAAGATAATGAGTCCAGGGTTCAGAGTGTAGTGGATTCTGGGAAATCTTAACTGGAGTACATACAAAGTGTGTATGTGTTAGAGGAGGGAATCAAGATCCAACTAATGGTAGGCACCTGATGCCTACTGTAATAGTAATTTAAATTGGGTTAGGGATAATGGGGATTGAGTCATGTAAGTAGGTTTCTTCTTTTTGCCTTAGTTTGCTCATCTCTAAGATGAGGATACTGAGGTCATCAAAACTTCACAAGGTTGTTGTGAATATAAAATGAGATAATGTGTGAACAGTATAATATAACTTAAAATGCCAATTGTTATTACATTGTCTTTGGAAGTGTGGATTCAAGGAATCCTTTGAAACATCCTTCCTAAGGATGCTAATCCTAAGCACACCCAGTGAAAAGAAAACAGCGAATGTCCTTCCCACTCTACTTGGATGTCAACCATTTTACTTGTGTGATGTATCATCCTGAAATCATAATGACAATGGGGCCATGCCAGAGAAGGAGAAAGTCTGGCAGATCCACCAAAGATGGTGACACCAAGTAGGGAACGAGGAATGGATTCTAAGTCTCTCTTTCAAGTAACCCACAGGGTTGTTATGAGGATCCAATAGGTTAATGGAAATAAAGAATATAAGCTGCTGTAAGGAATATATTATTTTGTGTCTGCACTACCTGATTAACTGATAATTAATTCAATTTAATGATTGATATTCAATGAATAAATGACTTTTAATTCATTATAACAGTAGGCACTTAATAAATGTTTCTAAGTCCTCCTGCCCAAGGAATGTTTCTGCCTCTCTATCTCTCAGGTCATTACCGTCTGAGATCACTTAATAGTGCCTGCAAATATCTGTAAAGTTCAAAGATGTGGCTCCTTATATGGAGGAAAGGGGAGGACAATTCTACTTCCTAAGGCTTTCAGTTAGAAAGTATCCTCATACAGCATCATTTTAATAAACATGACCTTTAATTACAGGAGAGAACGGTGCAGCGGATAGAGTGCCAGATCTGAGGTCAGGAAGACTCATCTTTGTGAGTTCAAATCTGACCTTAGACACATACTAGCTGTGTGACTCTGGGCAAGTCACTCAACCCTATTTGCCTCAGTTTCCTCATCTATAAAACGATCTGGGGAAGGAAATGACAAACCACTCTTTGCAAGAAAACCCCAAATGGGGTCATGAAGAGTCAGATATGACTGAAACGATTCAACAGCAATATGGCCTAGTGTATAGGGTGTTGTCAGGAAGACAATGAGTTCAAGTAGCACCTCAGAAACTTAACAGCTATGTGATTATGTCAAATCACTTTACTGCTCTCTCCCTCAGTTTCCTCATCTGTAAAATGAGGGGATAGGAAGGCATGGCCTCTTGAGATTCTAGCTCTAGATCTAATAATGGCTATTTTAACCTTTAACATAAATTTAATTACCATAGGATTGGAGGAAGAAGGAACTTTAGGGACTATTAAGTTAAGCCCCACCATTTTACATAAGAGACCCAGAGGACCACAGAGTGATCTGCCCAACACATACTGATAATAAGTATTTGAGGCAGAATTTAAAAGGAAGTGCTTTAACTGTATCTAACAATAGTCTTTCAACACTCATTCTATAAGGCATCCCTAAAATGCCGCTCCTCCACTGTAACTCTCCCCACCCTCCACCCACATCTAAATACAGCTTCTAGGGAAGGAATAGTCTCACTCTAACTCCCATACATGGGGGTGCCTATTTTAATTATAAGAGACTATGCAAACACACAGTACATTTCAATCCAGAATATTTTGGCCTGAGGCCACCAGTGCCTGAGGGGGGAACGTCTTTGGATATCTCAAGTTGTCAAGACACCTGTCAATGTTTTGATCCCAGGTCTCTCAAGTTCAGTAAAAAAAAAGGAAAAAAAATCAGCTGTGCCTCCTGAAGGCTGTCAAACGATCGAACTGATGGGCTATGGCCCTCGGTCCCCAATGACTTCCTCAAGGGGGCATCACTCACCCAGTGGTACAGTAAAAGACTGTGAAATTCTGAGACACAATGACTGTTAGGAAAGAAGGGAGGGCAGTTTTGAATGTATAGACCCAGATGGCTAGCAAAGGCTGGAAATGTTATTCCATTAGCATTAATTGGAAAATGAGGGGCTTGGATTCCTTGAGCATCAAGTTCCCTTCCGGCTCTACTGTTTGATGCTGAGTCCAACAAACATGTCAGGATGGCCTGGGGGAAGCCTGGGCTTTAATTTTAATTTCAGCAACGTGGCAGAGGGAAAAGATTAATGACTTTGGAGGACTGGGTTCAAATTCTTCCTCTGTTTCTTACAACCTATGTTATCTTGGGCAACTGATTGAGTCACCAACACATAATAAATGTTTATTACAAGCTAGGACCTATGCTAAGCACATGAAATAAGGAAAATATAACTAAAGTAGTACAGCACTCAATGAAATTACATTTGATAAGAAGAGTTCCATCGTATTTATTACTTGTGCAACCTCAGGCGAGATACATCTATCTCCCTCTCTAGGCTTCAGTTTAGTCATTCTTAAAATGAGGGAGCCTAGTCTTTCAGTTTTTTCCAAGACTTTTTTCAGCATCTATAAAAGAGACAGCATACTGTCCAATTTTTTATTTTAAAGATCCTCTACTTCTCCTTTCCTCCCTCCCTATACCTACCCCCATATCAGGCATGTTGGAAGGCAGACTTCTTACTGTAAAAGACAATTCATTACTCCTAAGCTTAAGGGTCCATCCTTCGAATACAAAATGGGGGAGATGCCCATTGACACGGGTTAACGCCCACTGATGTCAGCCTCTAGAGATGACACAAATCATTTCCTGCTATTCTATCTTTGTGGTTATAAAAATAAAAACTTGTTTCCTATTTCCTAGGACTCCAAAAAGAAAAATGTTCTCACCCCTCCTGTGCCTGAAACTCTGATTACAGGTAATTTAGGATTTTTGAGACAGTCAGGTGAAAGAACGATAAAAGGAAAGCACCATATAATTAAGGTAAGTTTAACAAATCCTCATCCTGGCATTTCTGAATTGTAAAAGTACTTGTTCAGGAAAAGGTCAAAAACCACTGCTAAGAAAACTTAATAGCTCTTAGCATTATATATACTTACTGGAGAGATTGCCACTTTCAAGTAATTTGGCTAACAGAACATTTTTAAATTCTGTTTATTTTAGTTTCTGGTATATGTAGTTTGATTTCTTTAAACTCAGGCGCTTTTTCTTGCTGGGCTGAGATCATGCCCATCTCAATCTCCATGTCCTTCTTAGAGCCAATGAGTCACCATTGACATTGCCATAGTCCTTTTTATCAGTATTATTTTTGTTTGAAAAAGAATGCTTCGTTGTGTATCTGGCAAGAGGAACAAAGAAATCTTTTCCTACAGTGCTCCCCCCCATCCTCACTCATTAGAGGGAGCAGGGGCCTCTAGGTGTGTAAAATGTCAAACTTGTTTGATATATTAGTTTTGATCTACTTTTCTTTTCCTTCTTTCTAATGAAAAATGTGACTCTGGGAGGGTGGGGAGAAGACACTGGGAAATGTAGGCAATAAACAAACAAGATAGTAATAAAATTTTATTTTAAAAATATGCACAGATAATTTTACTTTCCCTCTGCATCAGAGAGGAGGGGTAATATGTATGTATGTGTATATACACACACATAAATCTACCATCTTGAGATGCTTAGATCCTATTTTATTGTAAAAGGGGTTATCAACTTGGGGACCTTCAAATACATATATATTACATATAAATACATCATATATTAAATGTTATATATATATAAATATTATACATAAGTAATATGATAATAACATTATGCATTAATATCCATACGCATGTGTATATAAAGAGACAGACAGATAGATAGATAGATAGATTCCAACATAATTAGTTTCTTGAATAATCCTAGGTATTATATATTACACTTTTTTCCCCTGTGGGTGGATCCATAAGCTTTACCAGAATGCCATGACATAGAGAAGGTTAACAGCTCTCAGTTGTATGTCTTTAGATTTTATCAGGCTTGGCATGCAGGTGTATGGAAGAGGTTACAGGATGGAAGAGAAAGGAAGAAAAATTCCATTCACCCAAAGTTTTGTTTTTGTCATGTTTTCCACAACCCTAGAGGAGGCTCCAAGTTAAAGAACCACAGATCAGAGATTTGGCTCTGGAAGGAACCTTTTGGATGATCAAGTCCCATCTTTCACTTGACTCATGACATAACAATCCAACGAAATGAAGGACAGACAAAGGTGTCCCAGTGATAGGATTCCAAATGCAAAGTTCTTTCCACTACACTCTCAATCTCTCATGAAAGTCAGGGATTTCTCCACTTCATTTCATAATGGAAGGAGGTAGGGACAGGGGAATATGATAGGTAAATGGAAATATGAGGATCTGATTAAATAGAAGAAAATTTTGCTTTCAATTCACTTCAATAAATATACAGATGACTGTATTTGGCTTGAGAAAAATATCAAAATTAGATGAAGTGCCGCTCTTGCCCTTAGGTGGCTTACATCATAGAGCGCGAGGGAAGGGCCCACATTTCCCAAAGTTTTTCCTGCATCACAAATACAATCAATCATTTATTAGCAATAAAATATTTATTTAACACTTACTCTAGACCTGGAACACAAATACAAGAATCATACAGCCTCAGCCCTCAAAGAGGGCATTCTACTACTGAAATGCACTGTGTTCACAGTTCACTTATGCATTTTTAAATCTTAAGAGAAATGGCCCAATTCTGAGGCTTAGGGAGATGAAGAAGATAAAATCTGGGAAATCACCATAATATATGTTCAAAAATGAAGACATTTACCAGGCCAGGGAGGAAACAACTATGGCAAACAAAATCATTGCAGCTCAGAGGAGAAAGGAAATTATACAAGTGTAATGGGAGGAAGATTTCATTGATTATCTTTGATAGGACACTGATATCTAAAAATAATGTAAGTAAAAGGCAATGTTCAATGACTAAGTGGCTAAAGAATATAAACAAGCAATTTTCCAACTAAAAAAAAAGCCAGCTATTAACAACCTTATGAGTGCCATAAATCACTAATAAAATAACTAAAAATAAAAACATCAAGTACTGACCTGACACCCAGTAACCTGGCAAAGATAATTTTTGCCAAAGATAAATAAAAGATAGAAGATAAAAATTATAAATATTGGAGGGGCTAAGGGAATATAAATTCCTACTCTTTAGTAAAGTTGTAAAGTGAGCCAACCACTCTGGAAAGCACTTTGGAATTTTGTTTTGAAAAAATGATTAAAATTTCCATATCCACGGAACCAGAGACCCATTGACTGGAGACTGCCTAAATACACTTTATTACATGAATGTAATGATATTACTGTACCACAAGAAATGACAAATCTTAAGAATTCAGGGAAACATGGGAAGACATATCCAATGCCATAGAGTGAAGGAGAGCCAGGAAAAAGTATACAAAATGATTTTTAAAAATGGACATGAGAAGAATAAAGCGAATTAATCAAAACAAAACCAAAGGAAAATACATAATCATAAACATATAAAATATGTTTTTATAAAATTTATATAAAATACAAATATATGAAATATTTTACAAAATCCATTATAAAACAGATTATATTATATATTCTATAATGTAATACAATGTGATACATAAAAGTCTATATATTTTTATAATATAGATTGTATAAAATATTTTATGTTAAATAGTGTATATTCTACAAATATATTATATAAAATGCATTAATTACAGAAATATAAAAATAGTCAATATATTATATAATGTTACATATTATATAACATTACATATAGTATATAAAATATTATATATAATACATAGTAATCATCATATAAAATATGTAACCCTAGTAACCCTAATGACCAAGCTTGGTCCTGGAAAACTGCAGATAAAATGCACCTCTCTCCTATCAATAAAGAACTGGGGAATCACCAGTATGGAATCTATTAGATAGATGCATTCATTTTTCCTACTCTTTCTTTTTTAATTCATGTTCCAAAGATGGTGAACTGAAATGGAAAGACAGGATGTTTATATCTACAAGTGAATGTGATAGAACAACAAAAATGCATCACAAAATATAAGTGATATTTTTGCAAAGAAAGTAATTAATGATGAGAAGTTGCCCCATGAAAGGAAGGTATATCCAGGTAACAGGAACAGTGTAAAAAGCTATTTTGATAGTGCTTTAAATTGTGCCCTTGATGTCTCACAAGAAGCAGGCATACGCAGACATGGCTATCGCTCTGTTGTACAGGTCTGTCAACTGGAGTCTGAAGAGGTTAAGGGAAGCAAGATCAGTCACACAGCCTTAGGTGACAGAGGGGCAGGATTCCATCCCATTTTTTCTGTTTCTAAGTCAAGGACTCCCTTCACTAGGTCCATATTTCAGTTCAAGAGAGATCTCAGGGGGCAGAGCCAAGATGGCGGAGTAGAAAGACACACCTATGCTAGCTCCGAACCCACAGCCCATGGATTTCCTCTAAAAAGAACTCCCAACAAATTCTGGAACAGTGGAAGCCGTGCAGCAACACAGTGAAGGAGATTTCTCCTCCAGAGAGCCCTGAAAAACCGACCCCAAGGGTCCATCGTGCCCCGGACGGGAGCGGAGCCCTCCCCTGCCCCGGCCGCATGGCACTGAGAGGAGTGAGCAGATCTGCAGGCTTCAGGGACGGAATCTCCAGTGGTCCTGAAGGTCCCTCCACCCACAGACGCACAGGTCAGTGAGAGAGATGGGCTGAGAGGTGAGCGGGGTGTCTCTGGGATTCAGGCCCCCTTGGGAGGCAGCAGCAGAGACAGCAGGGGACCAGAGGCTCC
>JAQQSK010006589.1:0-14362 GCA_028658325.1 Potorous gilbertii
ACCCAATTTATTGTAGAATACCTGGAGTGTGACTGCCTACTTCCCCAATGCCAGTTGGTATGATTATTACACGGTAAGTGTATTTGATTGGACATGAGAACTCATACACCCTCTGTTCAAAGTAGTGTGAAAGTTTTGAGTGTGCAATGGTATGTTGTAGTAAAGGTATCCCTCTGGAATATTGTCACAATCTGTGTAAGCTTTGCCCCAAGCAGTTCTTGGTTGGTTGACTCTGTCATACTCTATCATTAATACTTTTTCAGGATTTCCTGATTGTATGTTTTGGTGACTGGGACTCACCTAAAGGCAGCTGTTTCCTAATTACTTTGTACAATATTTAAGCAGATATTGTGAGCTGAGTGTAGTGATTCCATCCCACTGGAGGAGGAGAATTCTGGGAAATGGTTAGAGCCCTGTTTCCTAAGAGATTCTAGAATTCTCAAGCTAGTTTTGTTCAGTTTTGGTTATTTCCTCAATGTAACTACTTTCAACCAATTGTGTAGTCCCTGAATCTTAGTAAGTGCCAAATAAATGTTTGTTGAATTATTTGACCTTAATTCCCTCATCCGTTAAGTAAGGAAATAGAAAGAGTTGGCTTTGAAGGTGCCTCTCAGCCATCCCATACTTAGAATATTCTCAGAACCTTAAAAACATTTTAATGTATTAATTAATTTAAATTTAGAAATTATTTTAATTTAATTAATTTAAAAAATCTCTAAGCTGTTTTTTTTAAAATTTCCCTGAAGACTGAGTCACCATAGCCAAAATAGTAGAGGAATAATTCCTCCTACCTTCCACTCCCCCAATGTAACTTGATAACCCAGAGTTTTTCCTGAGGAAAGTGGCCTAAATAAGAAAAGAAGTGACTTTCCTTTTCCTTGTTCTAGGTATATAGTCTTTTTAAGCTTTTCTCAAGGTAACCTTTTCAAAAAAAAATCCCAATATCTATGTCACACATTTATTTTCTATCCTTCCTGGCTGTTAGCTTACTTCATTGATAGAGTACTAACTGTATTTAAAGCCCTATACTGATTTCTGAGGACATCCATGTAGAAGTCTCAGGAAAGGTCCAGTCCCAGGGAACTCATAACTTGAGTTAGAAAGATAGGCCAGAGTTAAGCCCACCATGAATTTACACTAAGAAGAAAAATAAGCATTTGTGAAGTAATGTGGTCCTTTTGAAGGCTAATGTGGGCTTTAGCTTTCTTTGAAGAGAGGCATCATTTCCTTGTAAATGAATCAAAAGGAAGGAGGAAAGTTCAGAGGGGACTCAGAAGAATCTGCAAGTGGATAAGCATAATTAGTGTGTGAGAGCCCATGGTGGGGGTCCAAAAGCAGAGATACCTTTGTCCTTTTTCTTCTAAGTTACTGAGCTAGGATGGGTGAAGAACTCATTTTCTTCCTGATCTTCCTCTCAACCACAGGGCTCAGACATTGGAGTGAGGGGACAATGGAAGAACTTGCTAGCCCCTCTTGACCACATCAATCTGCACATCCGTGGGGGCTACATCCTTCCTTGGCAAAAACCTGCAAATAACACGTACTACAGGTGAATGAGGGGAACAATATTCTTTCCTTTTGAAAGATGTGACTTATATCCCCATATTCTTTGTCCTTTTCTTGAATAGTAGTGGATAGAGTCGTGATGTTGGAGCCAAAAGTGCTTGGATTTGAGCTGAATTCTAGCTATGTGACTTTGGGAAAATTCCACCAAACTCCAAGGAGTTCAGTCCTCTCATTATACTTAAACTTCCTTATTTTGAGTATAACAACAATACTCTAAATTCTAAGCGGTTGTGTAAATGTGAGTTATTATGATTTCTTCTGTTTTTACTATTTTTTTTCTTTTGTCTTTTCTGTTCATTACAAAGAGAATTATAAGAATCAGGCTAATTTTGTTATTTAAATGGGATTTCTGAACATCCTGCATTTTCACTAGCTGTGTCCTCCAAGTCTGGAATGCTCTCCCTCCTCATCTGTGCCTCTTGGCATTTTTTGCCTCTATTTGATTATAGCTCCTTCAGAGCAGGAACTTTTTTAAAAATTTCTTTGCACCTTCATCACTGAGCAAATGCCTGGCACAGAGTGGACACAGTTTGTTTACTGACTGACCGTGGGATAATTTATTATACGAATGCAAGAACTGTGTGATATATTTTATGGGAATACCTCACTATCTACTCCATGACAGATAAAATGAAATGAATCTGTGTTGAAAATACAGTTGAAACACTTTGCAAGGTCATGATTGATATTTTCATTTCTGTTCAGTAACATTTCAAGAATCATGGGAAAAGTCTGTGAATATAAGTATCCTTTAAAGAGGCATGATGGATAATTTTTCCACTTATATAGCCTCTGCTCTCACTCAGGCCTTTATCACCCATCTCCCAGAGCATTACAATGCCTTCATAATTGGCTTTCTTGTATCCAGCCTCTCCCCTCTCCAAACCATCCTCCACTTTGTTGTCCAACTGAGAGAAGTAAAGCATAATTCTGAGGTCCCTGCTCATGGACTTAGGAAATTTCAGTGACTCCCCCTTAGATCAAGAATAAACTGCCGTATAACATTAAAAATCCATCTCTATATGGGTGTAGCTCATCTTTCCAAGTTTATCCCATATTATTCTACCTCTCACACTCTGAGTACCAACTCAACTGTTCTCCACATCCAGATTGTCCATCTCACACCTTAGTGATGGCTTACTATATAGTCTGTCCCACATGCCTGCAATGCTCTCTTTTCTCATCTTTCCTTCTTGGAAACCCTTAGTTTCTCTCTTGAGTAAGTGCAACCTCCTATATAATGTCTTTGCTGAATCCTCCAATTGCTGGTGTTTCAACTGCTCCCCCATAGCAGCCCAAAATGTTCTATTTTTTAAAATATTTACTTATCAGTGAATATCCTTTGATAACTCACATGCTGTCATTCCATCTCCCCATTAGGATTTAAATTCCTTGAATGCAGGAACCCTTTCTTTTTTCCCCTTCCTATGAACTTCTAGTCTCTAACACAGTGTCGTGTTCCTAATAGTAGCTTAATAAAGGCTTGCCAAATAACTTGTCAAGGGAAGGAGGAGAACTGATTATAATTTCTGATGTTTCTAGTCGGAAAAACTCCCTGGGTTTAATTGTGGCTTTATCTGACAATGGGACAGCTGAAGGAGAGTTTTTCTGGGATGATGGACAGAGTGTTGGTAAGTTAGGTTTTCTTAAGTTCAGTTGACTCCTTTCTCTCTGTCTCTGTCTGTCTGTTTTCTCTCTTTTACACTTTCGACTTCTCCCTCTTTCACTTTTTTCTTTCATTTTATCCCTCCCTTTCCCCCTATTATTCCTTCTCTGTCTCTTTCACTCCCCCTTCCTCTATCTATTGTCTTCCTTTTATTTCCTTCTTCCTCTCTTCTTCTCTTCCTCCCTCTTTCATTTCTCTACCCTCTCTTTTACTTTACTTTTTACTCTCTCTTTTACTTTTACTTGCTCCTTCTCCTTTAATCTCTATTTCTCATGTTGTCTGACTATGATGCAACTCTTAAGTTATTTGGAGGATAGGAAAAGATTTTGGAAGTAGAAAGTCACAGAAAAGTATGATAAAATAAGCTTGATTTATAAAATAGGTATTCATCCTATCCAGCATTTGACTGGGTAACTTTCCTAGGGGGTTATGGAGATATGAGTTCAGTTCATACTTGGATCACACATTGGTTGCATGATTCTCATCAAATCCCATAATATCTAAGTGTCCCAGCCAATTCTCTAACTCTTTATATCACAAAGAATATTCTGGTCTCCACTGGGAGAGGAAGTTCCTTACCAGGAGCTCCCTACACTAATGACAGCACAGGCCCATACTACTCTCTCTTACTGAGAATTCTAATGACAAAAATTGGAGACAGTGAATGTGAAAATCATGGACTAAAAGTTTCTTTTCAGACCCTGACTGCAGTGTCTCCAGTTGTCTTTGAGCAGTGATAGACTTGAGTAAAGCAAAGAAAGATAATATTCGTTTTTCTTGCCTTTGTGATCTTAACCATTTACAAAAAAGAGTAATTCATGTAAAATCAATGCCCATTTGGCAGTATTCTCACAGGTTTGTCTCCTGCAATCACAAGGCTTTTTTTCAAGAGCTATAGAATCCTGTGAACCATTCATGGTACAATGTGTGAGGTCCTGAGTAGTTCCACTGTATTGTGTAGATGTGAGTGTCTTGAAAACACAGAGTGTGGAACAATCAGGAAGATGAAGGGCGTGAAAGGTAGCAAAAGTCAATGGTGGGTGTCTTGTATCTCAAGTTGGACTTGATAGGACTTAATAAAATTCATTCTGTTATCTTGTTTCAGATACTTATGAAAGAGGGAATTACTATTTCTCAACCTTCTCTGCCAGTCAGGTGAGTGTTATGGGTGTCTTTGTTCATTTTCCTAGGACAATTAGTGGCACTGACAGATGATAAAAATGGTATGGAGTAAAGCCCATCTTATGATAACACTTCTGTGAGCCATGACTTAGAGCCACAACCCATCCTTTTGCCCAAAACATAGAGACAACTTTCAAAAGAGTCTATTAGAGCATGTCATCACCTCAAGTTAGAGTTGAGGAAGGACTTCTCAATACCATCATCCTCATAGAGAAGACATGATACAATAGACCAGCAAGGAGAAAGAACCAATTTCCTTTCCCAATTCCTCCACTCCGTGTTCTCTCTTTCCGTAACCTGTCATGTCAGATAGTAGATCACTTATCTCTTTTCTTTCAGTAGTCTCTTTTCTCTTACCTCTGTACTTTTTTTTGTTGTTGTTCAAAAATTTAGGTATCCTTACCCAAGTCTTGTGGTACTTCTATTTTCCACAGTCTTTCACTTGTCTTTCAGGCCCCAATGATACAGATTATCTAGGCCAGGTGAGTTAAATTCTTTAAAGGCAGTAGGTGGTTTCTACTTGTCTCCTTCATTGTCTTTGATATTAACCCACTCTTAGTCATTTGTGTTCTAATATTTTAAATTATGTCAAATCCTTTATCTGTTTTGGAGCCTCCCCTTTTCCAACGTGTCTTAAAAGCTAAATAAAATTATTTTTGTTTTCTTCAGATTGCTTTGCCAGCCTCAGCTATAGCATTCCTGATGCGATTTTTATAGAGCTGTGCCAAGTTCTTTGAATCATCCTGTCTTACTTCAGTCTTCCATACATTTCTTCTCAAAATCTGAGTTGATTGGTTAGTTTCTCTTGTATACCCATTAGAGTTTTCAGACAAATCCCATTTCTTCTTTTCACTAGAATTATTTCCTTCTTGACCATCTTTCATCCCACTTTGACTGAGTTTTTTGAAAGCATTTTAGGGAAGTCAGCAGGAATGAGTATTCATGTAACACCTACATGCCAGGTAATGTGCTGAGCTCTTTTTAAACAAATATTGTCTCATTTGTTCCTGACATTAACCTTGTGAATTAGGTGCTATCATAATCCCCATTTTAGAGTGAGGAAGCTGAGAGAAAAAGAGATTAAGTTTCTTGCTCAAAGTCACAAAGCTAATCAGCTGCTTACATCATAGCAATATAAATATCATTTCCAGATATTATGGTATTTGGCTGTTCAATTCCCAAATTAATTTTTCCCTTCCATCATTCTTGCCTTCAGTGGGCAACAATGAGGAGAATAAAGCTTGTTCACTCATAAAATTCAGTTTATTACCCAAAGACTATATGATCATTGACAACACTTTTTAGGTTCCTTTGGGAAGTGTCATTTTAGTGTTCATTTCTGGCTCACAGGTAAAGTTGACCTTATACCTAAAGTCAGAAGTCCTAAGCATTATGATTCCTTTAGACAGACACCTGTAATTGAAGTCATCTTGGGTAACAACATCTTGGACTTTGGAATGCAATACATTCTCCTTTCTTTTGCAAAAGTTGAATCACTTTAAATAAAAATTTCTGTTCACTTGAGGATCTTCTCAAACTCCCAAAGGAAAATAGAGAACATGAAACCCTTTCAAAAATGTTGCTTTAGTTCAAAGTGATGAATTGTGATGGAGAGTTTCTTAGACATCGCTAAACTGATTTTGCATTTATTGAATAAAATGTATGTATTTTTGTGTATGATATGTATCAGCACAGCACAGGAGCTGTTAAGTGAAACTTTATAGAGTGGTTTTTTTGTTGGCTTCATCTTGCTTATGGTAACATTTCTAAATAGAAATATATTTGGATATATAAAAGCATATATGATTTATGGAAAGGGCTTGCATGGCACAATGGATAATGCATGAAATCAAAAAAGATCTGACTTTCAGTCCTCCTGACACATTTTAATTGTGTTGCCATGGAAAGTTATTTAACCTTTCATTGCCTCAGGTACCATTTTAGGACTGAAAGTTACAGATGAGTTATTGACCTGGTAGAGTTTTCATAACTGATGTTTTGTAAAGACAAGAAATCACGTCTCATTTACTTCCTCTGCTGCCCAGATTTATTTCCTTCGTTTCTCCTCTACTAGAGTAAAACCAAGTATGCCTATGCTCTAGACAGATTCATAGACCTTGTCTTTGTGTACCAACATAAAATTCTATTGGTTTCTTGGGCTGGTTTGACAAAGACCTTGGACAGACCTGAACATATCACTCATAAAGCTCATACTTCTACTAAGTAAATGTCTAGAGGATCTAGAGAGTGTACCAGGAACTAGAATCAAATATGACTGTCTGAAGCCAGCAGGGGAAACTTAGTACTTGATTTCATATTGGCCAGGCTAATGAACTTATTCCTCATTAGGTGGAGAAGAGAAGACTCATGGTAGCATCCATGCTAACACAAGAAGGAATTCTAATCTTATCATCCATCTCCCTGAGGGCGTTGCTCCTTTAGTTAGGTTTGAAGCAAGAGACACTACTCAAGAGTCAGGACCATTATTCTGCCTCAATCCTAATACAATTTCTCCCTCCAATTGTTAGAGAAGATAAAATGGGTTAACAGGATCTTTGCCCTTTGGCTATCTTGGGAGATGTTTGTTATTATAGAATTGGAGGTAGGGCAGGATAATATGGGCAGTATCTTTGGGTATCTTTTAGAACCGCCTAGATGTGAAGGTTCTGCACATGAACTACAGTGATCCAGATGGCCTAGCATTTGAAGAGATCAGAATCTTTGGGTTGAACGTCACAGCAGTTACAGTTGTTGTGACAGAAAACAATGTTCCCATCCAATCTAATGCCGTGATCAAGTATGATTCTGCAACAAAGGTAAATATTTTCTCAACCATTCTCATTTACTGGGCATTTAAACCAATCAGTTTTTTTTGCATAACTACATTCTCCTGTTTCACACTTTTAAACATCAGTCTTTGTTTTATATATTTTAATGGGAATGTTACTGAAGTTCATTTTAGATATTTTTTGTATATAAAAGACATCATAAATAATTGGAGATTTTCCTGATGCCACAAGGTCACTGTTAGATGCTCTAGGTATAAGTGTAGATTTGGAAAGAACATGTAGGTGTTGGAGTATTTAGAGCTGAATAGATATGAACTTCAGGGCTGCCTTCTTGTAAGACAAAAAAGTCTCTGTGAAGTATCAAGCTTGCTTTATCCTCCAAAAATGTTCACAACCAAATGTCAGCTTGCTTTTTCTCCATTTGCCTTTTTTTATGACTGCTCTTATTTTACATTAATTATTGAAGGACAAGCCAAAATAGCCTTTTAAAGTGAGAAAGTCCCAGAAACAGGAGAACTATCAGGAATCCTTCGTCACTATTCCCTAATATTGGCCTCTTCAGTCGTTATTACAGTAACTAGTATTTTTCAATACTCCAGCTAAGGTGACACTTTCATTTTTAATTTCCATTCAGTCCTTTGTCTAGTTTGCTTTGTACCTTAAAGATATGTGAACTGGGAATATTCTTCATCATTATACAATTTTGTGGAAGGTTTTTTGGAGCAAAGCTCCTGACAATGCTTATAAATGCCTTGTCACTGTGAAAAAATTTCTTCAGAGATGACCTCAAGTGATAATATTTTGAAAATCTTCTGAACCGTTGAGATTTTCTTAATGTACTTCTCAACTTTTTAATAGAGTCTTCTCCAGATAAAATAGAATTTGAGACAAAGGAATAGGTAGTTCTCCTTTGAGAATGATGATTGCCCTTAAGAGAAGCAAGATAAGAATGAAAAGCTGTCTTTACTGTCTGGTTCAAAAGAGAAAATGTTATTCAGTGGATTCTATGAAAGGGCCACAACTATCTTGCTCATTATTTCCCCCTGTTCTATCAAACCTTCTATCAAGATTTGAGATAATATCTGAAATTAGAGCCATAGACTCAGAGGTTGAAAAGGGATTTAGAGATACCTGTGTCAAGTCCTCTATTTTTGCATGAGTGATTGAGTGGATGATTCAGCTTTTTTCCAAAGAAAATTTATAGTTACATTTTTTTCATGAAATAAATATTAACTCTTTGATCTTAGCTAATGTTAGTGAATGATGGGAGAAAGAAGGAAGGGAAAAATATCCGGAGTTTCCATCAGAGTTGTGATAGACACCCAGTTTTGTGTGTGCTGAAAAGACACAATATTTGTATGATTGAAATGGTGACATTCACTGACTTGCAGCCTCTTTTTTGACTTGACAGGTTGCTAACATCACAGGGCTTCACCTTGAGCTAGGGAAGGAATACACAGTGGAATGGTATAATCAGTTCTCAGATACAGAAAAATTTGACTGCTACCCTGATGAACATGGTGTCAATGAAGAAAACTGTCTTTTGAGGGACTGTGTCTGGGAGGTAAGGTTTACACACACAAGTTCAAACACACAAATTCAAACACACATACACACAAAGATTATCAGGTTTTTACTTTCTCCTTCACTTCAACTTCATCATATTGGTGCCTTTCCTCCATTTTAATGAGATTAGGTGAGATAGAGAAGGTTAGGCAGAGATGAGAGGCAAATCTCTGCAGGGAGAACCAGGAGAAGGAACAACCATGGCAAAGATCATCCAATCTCTGCCTGTAAGAAGCCTAAGTAGACCTTATGTCTCAATTGTGAAGAAGTTTATGTCTGTGGAAATACCAAGGAGGAAACTGGTTATTACCAAGTAAGTGTGCATCTCTGTAGGGTTTTTGGTTTGTAAACACTTCAAGTTTAGCTAATTAGGAAAGGGTGTATATGAGGGTAAGGCCTCAATTCTAGAAGACCCTATGAAGTCGAGAATCTTCCCATGTCTGCACATATGTGAAATTGGAGCATCTATTATCCATGCCCACCAAGCCAAAGGTACTACATTAGTAGTATAGTAAGATTCAGGAGAAATTAGCCAAAGACTTTGCTGAATTCTCTTCCCTGTAGAATCATGCCGAGGAGTAAATTGTATTGATCTTGTGACTCATTGCAAATATAAATCATGGCCTTGAGTAACCAAATCCCTGGCATGCCAGAGCACTGGGAAAAATGTGAAATACTGACAAGTTACTCAAAAGTTTCCTCATAGTACAAGAAGGTATCGAGAAATTTGGCTTTTGGTTTATAATCACATCAAGCTTCTTTTTGGATTCAAAGTCAGAAAAGGAAGTGGAACGTGCTCCTCTGAGAATTGAGTGGGAAGTGGGAAAGCAAAGAGAAGATGTAGGAAAGAAAGCCACTGGGGCATAATTGAATAAGTGTTGGACTTAGAATCAGAAAAGACCTGCTTGAAATCCCAGCTCTGGGATGGGAAAGTCCTATAATGCCTCAGCTTCATTTTCCTAGTCTGTAAAATGGGGCCATGAAATCCTGTTTTATATATATTCCACAGGACCATTGGTAGGATTAAGGAATTAATGAATGAAAAAACTTTGACAACTTCAATGAAATATATAAATTTTTGTAGTTAATTCAGTTTCTATGGGAAAATGTTTCAGGCAAAATTCTATAGTCCTATGTGCTGACAAGGCAAAGCATCTCAGTCACTGAAGAAGAATTTATGAAATGCTTAATATGTGCATAGCACTGTGCTAATCATCAGAAATACAAAGAAAGGAGGAACATGAGGTATTTGTTTTCCTGCTGTCCCAATTCCAATTGAAGAGACAGTGTGTTCATAATTTGCTACCTGAAAGATAAATGTAGACTTTGTGGAAGACAGTTTAGAGGGAAATGCTCTAACAACTTGACAGAGGTGGGGGGTAACTGGGAAAGCCCTCCTATAGGATGTGATCCAAGAATTTGGTGGAAGGAAAGAGAATTTCAGGTATGGAAGCTGGCTATGTAGAGGAAAGTGTGTTGGATGGAGATGATTTTGTTATTAAAAGGACTACAGTCATGGTATTGTAACTGGATCACAGAACATGATGAGTAAATTATATGTAGACTAGAAGTGTTGCAAGTAACCAGGATGTGGAAGGTCTTTAGATAGCAAATAGAAGATTTTATATGTGCTCCTAGAATAATAGGACACCACTGGAGTTCAGTGTGAAGTTGGGTTTGTTATGTGTTAGGAAAATCACTTTGGCCCCTAAGTGGAGAGTATAGTTGTGTATGAAGAGAGTTGGGGCTGGGAAACCAAATAGAAGGATATTTCAGGGCAGCTAGATGGCACAGTAAATAGAGCAAGGGACCTGGAGTCAGGAAGATCTGAGTACAAATCCAGCCTCAGATTCTTGCTAGGTATGTGACCTTTGGCAAGTCACTTAACCAATTTCCCTCAGTTTCCTTGTCTGTAAGTGAGCTGGTGAAGAAATAGGAAACCATTCCATTATTTTTGCCAAGAAAACGCCAAATGGCGTCATGAAGAGAGCCAGACCTGATGAAAATGACTGAATCACAACTGTAAATTTCAGAAAGAAGAAATATGAGCAAACATTCCCATCCAGATAATTTTTTAGAGATAAGAAGTCCATAAGTCTTGTATTCATAGAATATTTAATGACTTTTTGTTGTGATAATCAATTTTTCTGGTTTTTCCTATTCTTTCTGCCTTCCCTTCCTTCTGTCCTCTATCATCTTTCCTGTTCTATTTCTTTCCTTTCCCTCTCCCTTCTCTCTTTGTCTCTCTTTCTTTTCCTTGCTCAATTTCTCTATCTCTCTTTACCCTTTCCACTTCATACTCTCTCAGTTTCTCTGTTCTAAAAAACATGATTAGTTACATTGGATTTTTTTCAGGGGGAAAGAGGAGAAATCATGGTATTGTTAAAAAACACCTCAAAAAACTTTTTAGGAAGGAAATTATGATAGAACTGATATTAGTTAATGGGAATCTCTCAAAAAGCTGGCTGTGTGAATGGAGAGAAGTTAGGTGAGAAATGTTCTGAAGGACTACCTGATGGGACTTGATAACTCCTCTCTCTGGACTACTAATAAAATATTAAACTTGGAGTAATAAAGAGATGACTGAAGAATATAGAGATTTTGAGTTTTCTGTAGCCAGAGAAGCATGAACAAGACAATGGCTTAAATCTCATCAAATGGAGTAGATGAAAGTATTAGGGAGAACTTCCTAAGAATTGAACATTGGCACAAGAGTCTAAGAGAATGATTTGAAGGAGGTGGGGCTAGATATGCCCTACTTGTTCTCCAGGTTTGTTATTCTGATGAGTCTCTAATGTTTTTATTTTTCAGCCAAACAATTCCCCTGGAGTCCCTTTCTGCTATATCACCAAATATTATTATACTGCCTCTGACATTCAGAGTAGACCAGCAGGCCTAACAGCAACTATCTCCCGACTTCCTGGAGCCAGATCCTATCCTTCTACTCCCATAGATCAGCTTCGCTTGGAGGTGACTTTCCATACCAACAGCATGCTACAGTTCAAGGTATGCTCCCTTTAGAACTCTTTGAATGGAGAGGTTTGCAGGAATCAGCAAAATGTATCCAATCAGCTAGAACTTGTTGACTCTCTCTTTGCTAGGCAGTGTGCTAAAAAAGGAAAGGCAAGTAACTCCTAAACTCTGGTACCTTAAAATATAATGAGTGAGATAAATGGGTGAAAAACTTATGTAGTATCCACTCTCTGCAAGTTCCTCTCTTCAGTACTCTGCTGGATATGAAAGTATCAGAAAAGAAAATTAGGCATGAGGCATGGAAATTTCAGTATGATGGGAGTGCTTTAAAGTGTTAAGGCTATAAGAGGTTTGAAAGAAAACGCAAACACTTGGTTCATGGTTATCATGGTGGACATGGTATTAAGTGACATTATGATAGGTAGGGAAGAGATGATGGAATACTTTTAATTGTGATTTGACATTGAATTCCATGATTTTGTAATTGTATAAGGAATAAATCACACACAAAACCCATTTGTTCTTAAATCAGACCACCTCCTTAATGTCTCCCTACCTCTATTTCAATGGATACATCATTGAAGAGACAACTGAAATCTCACCTCTGATTCATAAATTTTCTGAAAGTTAGTGTACCATAACAGGTGGAACATGAACTTGGAGTCAAGGACAAATCCATTTAAATCTCTTTCCTGATATTTAGTAGAAGTGTTACCATTGTGATGTCACTTATTTTCAATTTCTTTATATGCAAAATATGGTTGATAATCCTAGTATTTCCCTGTTTGGATTGAAATTGACCTCAAGTGAGGTAATGTATGGAAAGAGGTGTGGAAATTGGAAAATGCTGTACAACTACTATTCTGTATTGTTTGTCACCACCTCACCTTGAATTTTTTCAACCACATTCATTTGAGGTATGTTGCTGTATACATCATGGTATGCTGGGCACTGGTTAACAGACACATGAATGACCCAACTTTCATCAAGGAGATCATAATTTATTAATGCTACATAAACCAGCAAACATCCCCTTACACCTCACACCAATCCCCCAAAAGAAAATTTGATATCTAAATTAATTTTTAGAAACATCTATCTTGATAATGGGGACAGAAGAGTAAGACATCTGATTTGGAGGAATATTCTACTAAAATTATCTGCCTAAGGTGAAGTTCATATCCTTGTTTGCTGTGTAGACTCATCATGGGATCATAGATTTAGCAGTAGAAATTCTTCTAATGAATGGATGAATGAATAAAAGAATTCTTCTGAAGTGTTTACTGTATGCCAAGCACTGGGGCTATAGACACAAAAGTGAAACAGTTCTTACCCCCATGAACTTTACAGTCCTTTTGAATAATACTTGATGATCTGAATACTTTATGTATTCTAGGAAGATTTTTAGGTTGACAAATAAATGATAGTTCATTCTAGAACTTCTGCCTTGGCCTTATCAGCCTTTCCATTAAAACAAAGGAATCAATGTGTAGTGATAGCACTCCTCTTGCCCTGTGTGACTTATTTCAGGAATAAAAGCTGATTGAGCCTGAGAAACCATGGAATCAGGTCAGCACTCAATTGGTAGAATCTTATTGTAAGACCCCAAATGTGTGATAGTGGTTTTCTGTTTCCTAGATTGATGATCCCAGCAACAAAAGGTATGAAGTTCCAGTACCTTTAAATATTCCAACCGCCCCCATCAGCCAAGCTGAAAGTCTTCTCTATAAGGTGAGCATCAAGGAAAACCCATTTGGAATTGAGATCCGCAGAAAAAGCACGGGCACTGTGATGTAAGTACTTTCCTTCTCCATATGTATAGGGATTAGTGGACAATCTAGCTATTGACTTGACTCTGATTTCTGGAATCATGGAAGGAGCTACTGGGTTTGCTCACCAAAAACTAGTGACCTGGATTCAAATCTTAAATCTTGAACAAATGCAAATACATAGTATTTCTGGGAAATTCTATAACAGACTTGGCATCCCTTGATTTCTGTTTCTCAATCCATAGACTGAGGTAATTTTTTCAGATGATGTACAAGTTTCCTTTCAACTGTAATGTTTTGCATGGTTATATTCAAGGCTTTCATGATTATTTAATGTTACTATGGGAGGAAATTTACATTGTCCCTTATACTTTCATATATAATATTTTTATAAATTAGTTAATGTAACATCCTGTGAGGGTCTGTGAAGCTGTCAGGGAGAGACCTGGACATATATTGTGCACTCAATTTAAAGTTTTATGGATAACTGCTTTTGTGAATTTTTACATCACTAAAAAATAAAATTTAAACTAGGGACTATATGCATCCAGATTAGGAGAAAAAAAGATTTCTTAAAAATAAAATCTGGAAAATTCCTCTGGATTATTGTTTCTCAAGACAATAATGTGAAAATCATTCTCCAGATGTAGGAGAGACTGCTCTATTATGTCCTGTATAAAATGAAGTGAGATTCAGCATTGTACATGCCCAGATGTAGGGAAGACCTAGATCCAGTACTCCTGGGCTTTCTTCCAAATGGTACTTGTTGAATTTTATGAAAAGATCAATCTTTTCACAATCCAAGGAAAGAAAGCCAAACCTAAAGCAATTTATCTCAACAAAGTAACCAC
>JAQQSK010006590.1:0-14361 GCA_028658325.1 Potorous gilbertii
GGAGGGACAGGATCAAAAGAGAGAATAGCAACAATGGGGGGCAGGATAGGATGGAGGGAAATATAGGTAGTCTTACACAGCACGACTATTATGGAAGTCACTTGCAAAACTACACAGATATGGCCTATATTGAATTGCCTGCCTTCCCAATGGGAATGGGTGGGGAGGGAGGGATGGGGAGAAGTTGGAACTCAAAGTTTTAGGAACAAGTGTTGCGTATTGCTCTTGCTACTAGGAAATAAGAAATACAGGTAATGGGGAATAAAATGCTATGTGGCCCTACAGGACAAAAGAGGAGATGGGGTAAGGGAAGGAAGGGATGAAAGAAGAGAGGGCAGATTGGTGATAGGGGAAATTAGAATGCTCAGTGAATTGGAGTGGGGGGAGGGGAGAAATGGGGAGAAAATTTTGGAACCCAAAATCTTGTAAAAATGAATGTAAAAAGTTAAATAATTAAATTTAAAGAAAAAAAACGTAACTTTCTTTGTTCAGATTCTTTTTTGTTGTTGTTTTTAGCTCATTTTGAGAAGGAAGAGATTCTTTCTTCTAATTTTGAACTTTACTCCCTGGGTGGAATAAGCACTGTCTCAGTCTCCTTGTGCTAATGGATGCAAGCCCTGGACATTTTCCTGATGTTGCATAGATGTTTCCTTGAGAACCATGGGGGAATCTCTCGTATGGTGCTGTGCTCAGAGGGTAATGTGGGATTTGACTAGTGCTGCTGAAGGCCATAAGTGTCTGGCAGCTTATCTGATGATGAATTGGAGTCCTAGTGATGATATTTTGTGTGCACTAAAGGTCAGTGGAGTCTTTTGACATTTCCCAATATCTGCACTGATGTACTTAACGTTCTGGCCTCTGGAGGCCCGTTTACTAAGGGCTATGATGAAACATGATGGATCCAGGGCTAGCTGGAGTGTATCCTTGACTTAAGCACTCATAGTGTTGGCAGTTACCTGTTTGCCTGGGGTTGTGCTAAAGCACACAGTGATACAGCCACTGTAGAATGCCTGCATGCCTAGAACTGTGTTGAAACAAGTTGAGTTCTGGTCATTGGAAGATGTCAACCTGCCTGGGACTACATTGAAGCACATGACTTTTGCTCCCCTGGCTATATTAGGTACATGGAACATTTTCTAACATTTTCCTGCTCCATTACACTGGCACTCAGGATCTCCAACTGATTTGTTGGGGTGGGGTGTGCCGCTAGTTTACTGAGACATTTCTGCTTCTTGGATGGCTCTCCCTTTTTACCTTAGTAAGATAGGACTTCCTTGACATTCCTCCAGTCTTCTTGTGCTAAAATAGTTTAACCTTGTCATTTTGCTGATTTTGCTGTTTCAGAACTTGTTTTGGGGCCTCCATTTTATGGTCATTTGGAGGTATTAAGGAGAGAGGTACACTGAATTACTGCTTATTCCATCATCTTGTAACTTGGAATACCATTCCTTCTTCAAAATCTTAAGAAGACAAGACTTCAATCCAAGAAACATTTGCTATGTGTCTACTATGTAGAAGTACTGTGCTAAGCTCCTGATGTAAAAGAAAGGTTTTAGACTATGATTTCACTGTTACATTGAATGTCTACCTCTACAAATGGAGAATGGCAAATGTCCTGTAAATTATAACCTTAGAGGATGTAGGATTGGGGAAGAGAGATTGAGAGGTTTTAAATTGGACAGAATCACAAACTTGTGCATCAGAAGCTAGCAGACTAAACCTATGTAAACAATATGGATACTCTGATAAATAAGAAGTTCTTGCACACAAAGATTAATATAGAGTTTGACATGCACATCTACAAGGAAGGAAAATTACTTTAGCATTTTTGTAGCTGTGAAAGGAATATGTTTCTGGCATTGTGAATAGCCTGAAGTAAACCATATGATATAATGAAATTGAGGGAAAGCTACTATTGCAATTTGGTGGAGAACAGACTGAATATTGGGGAGAAATTTAAACTTAGAGGATAAAGAAAAATTAATCAAGATTGTGCTTTAAAAATAAATATAAATATCCATAGATATAAATATCCATTTTCTCCACTGACACAACTTTGAGAACCAAAAGTCTCTACCTTCACAATTTGGGGAAATGGTAGTTCAGTTTCTTTGAGGCAATAATATATACTTGTATATTTTATGAAGGGAAAACTGAAAGTTTAGTATTTGTTGTTTCCATTTCATTCTCTGTGATATTAATTTTACTTCCTGTTTGGGAATATATAGCAATGCTATTTTTATCATATAGCTTCCTTTGTAGAAACTTTTTCTAAAGGATTTTCCAATATTATCTTCTAATGTTTGGAAAATAAATAAATATGGAAAAAGTCATAACAATATGCCTCAATAATTTGGCAGTTTTATAATTCAAAAAAAAATTTACTGAAAGTAACTGAACCAAATTTTTAAATGTCTTTAAATTGCTTGACAATTGCTCTTGGAAAATAATATAGGAATCATATTGATGGCATTTTTGTATTTTATTTTGTTCATGAAACAACAATTTTAATACTATTTTTATCAGCTACTAAAATATAGACTTGTGCCTCTGAAATAGTTTACATAAATTATCTTACTGGATTCTCACAAAAACCCTTTGAAGTCTATAAAAAATTATTATGGCCATTTTATACATGAGCAATTATTTTCTGTCCATCTTGTAGATGGGAAAATTGAATTTGAGAGGTAAATTAATTTATTCAAATCTAAATTGCTATCAGGTGGAAAATGTGTGATTTACTTCTTCTGATTCCAATTACAGTGTTCATACTTCTATAATCCTCTCTTCTAACTTAATGGATAATAGATGCTGGGCTCAAAGGAGTTATATCCTAGGCAGATGTTTATACATACATGCACATGTATATATAAACATGCATATGTATATATGCATGTACTTATATATACATACACACATGTGTATATATACACATACAAAAATATACACATATGTGTTTATATATATGTATGTATGAGTGTGTGTGTTTGTGTGTATATATATATATATACATATATATATATATATATATATATATATATACAGAGAAATGATTTTATTGCAAATAGAAATAGAGAAGTTTGTTTTGTTTTCCCTTTTTCTATAACCTGAGACAGTGAAGTCTTTCTTTTATTCTAATTAAATTCATTTATTTTGAGGTTTCAACCTTAACTTCCACAAAATTTTCAGCTTCAAATTTTCTTCCAATCTCCCTCCTCCCACCATGCTATAACAGTGTGTGTAGTTTGGTTAACCTTTCCTCTGATCTGCTCTCAGTTCTTTCACAAAATGCCTATAATCCCCTTCCCTTCTATTTTCCTGTAGAGCAAGATAAATTTCTATACATCATTGTCTAGCTATTGTATTTCCTACTTGCATGTAAAAACAATTCCTAGCATTCATTTTTAAAGTGTTTTGTTCCACATTCTCTCCCTTCACCCCACCTCATCCACCTCATTGAGGAGGCAAGCAATTCTGTACAGGTTATACATGTGTAGTCATGAAAAATATTTCCTTAACAGTAATGTTGTGAAAGACTAACTCTATTTCCCTTTATCCTGCCCTACCTTCCATTTATTTTTTTCTTCAAATTTGTCCTGTCACTCTACAAAAGGTTTGCTTCTGATTGCCCCTTACCCCAATCTGTTGTGCCTTCTATTATGCCCCCTTCCTTTATCCTCTTCCCCCCTGCTTTCATGAAGGATAAGATAAACTTCCATCCCTAATTCAAAGTGTATATTATTCTTCACAGAAGCCAAGTTCAATGAAAATAAACTCACTTATTTCCTTTCACCTTCCCTCTCTTTCTCTCCATTACAAAATTTTTTTCTTGATTCTTTTATGTGAGATGATTTACTACATTCTACCCCTGTCTTTCCATTTTTCCCAGTATATTTCTTTCAACACTTAATTTTAATTTTTAGATATTATCCCTTCATATTCAGCTCACCCTGTATGCTCTATGTCTCTCTCCATACACATACATATACATACAAACTATGTGTATATACATACACACACATATATATGTACATATATGTATATATATATATATATATATACATATATGTACATATATATGTATATATATATATATTCCTTCCAACTTCACTAGTACTGAGAAATGTCTCAGGGGTTACAAATATCATCTTTTCATGTAGAAAAGGAAATGGTTCAACTTTAATAAATCCCTTACAGTTTATCTTTCCTGTTCACCTTTTCATGATTCTCTTGATTCTTATATTTGCAAATCCAATTTTCCATTCAGCTCTGGTCTGTTCATCAAGAATTCTTGCAAATCCTCTATTTCATTGATATTCAATTTTTTGCCCTGAAGTATTGTGGTCAGTTTTACTGGGTAGGTGATCCTTGGTTTTAATTCTAGCTTCATTCCTTTAGCATAAAAACTGATAATCCTGTATTAACCTCATTGTGTTTCCACAATACATAAATTGTTTCTTTCCAGTTTCTTGTAATGTTTTCTCCTTGACCTGGAAACTCTGAAATTTGTCTGCAATATTTCTTGGAGTTCCTTTTTTAGGATCTTTTTTAGGAAGTGATTGGTAGATTATTTTCAGTTCTATTTTACCCACTAGGTCTAGAATATCAGGATAATTTCCCTTGAGAATTCCTTAGTGTTCAGATAGAACAATGATATTTTTATACATTATTTCTTGGCCTATTTTCTAGATCAGTTGTTTTTCCAGTAACCTACTTTACATTGCCTTCTCTTTGTTCTTCTGGTTTTATTTTATAATTTCTTAATTTCTCATGAAGTCAATAGTTTGTATTTGCTCAATTCTACTTTTAAAGGAATTATTTTGAACATCTTTTTACATTTGGCCCATTTTCCCTTTAAAAACATGCTTCTTCTCATTGGCTTTTTGGACCACTTTTACCTTTTATCTTAGGCCAATTTAAATATATGATGTATTTCAGTATTTTCAGGAGTCTCCTTTAGCAAGGTGTTGACTCATTTTTCATGATTTTCTTGCATCACTCTCATTTCTATTCCCAATTTTCCCTCTTCTTCTCTTCTTTGATTTTTAAAATTCTTTTTGAGGAGCCCTTCCATGACCTGAGACTTTTCACATTTTTGTTGGTGGTTTTAGATGTAGAAACTTTTACTTATGGCCATCTTCTAGTTTTGTCACTTGATCTTCCTCATCACCCATGACATAAGAAAATAGCTTTATATAAAAAATATAATAATCTGTGGTCTGTTTTTTCTCTACTTCATTTGATCATCTTCCCAGCCAGTCACCTGACCTCTTAGGTCTTTTTGAAATGGAAGGGTTCATAAGATGCTATCGCTTCAGCAGTGACTGCCACTACATTGGACCAGGGCCCAGGTTCATCCTGGGCTTGTGACTGAAGTTAAGGTAATGTCCAGACCATACTTTCCTCTCAGTCAAATTAAAGACACTTCCCACTGACATTCTAAGCTTTCTTCAGCATTTGTGGGTTGAAAAATCTAGAAACCACCACAGTCACCAGCGATTCAGTCTCCTAAGATCTGCTCTAGTTCTGCCTGTGCTAGTACAGCCCATATCACACTGCACTGTCTTGCCAGTCAAATGAGATAGACCCTTCCTGTCAACCTTCCAGATTTTTTTGGGCTGGAAATATGCTTCAATCTGTCATTTTGTGGCTTCTGATGCTCAAAAATTTTTTGGAGTCATTTTTAGCAGGTTTTTTAGGGGTTTGTGGGGAGAGCTCAAGTGGGAAGTGGGTCTCTTATTCTCCTTGTTTTCTTGACTCTGTTGAACTCAATGAAATCATTCAATTGGGAACAAGATACTTTATGTTTATATACATTCTCATACATATGTATGTTTTTATGTGTGTGTACTTATGTGTGTGTATATATATATTATATATATATATATATATATATCATATATATAATGACATATATATATATATATATATATATATATATATATATATATATGATGACATTGATCCATTTGCCAGCTAAGAGTTCATGTTACATTGTTGCCTAGAGAAAGACTACTGAATATCCTTTAGGAAACATTTATGAATAATCTTTAAGAATGTAAATGCAAGGCAGAACCAAGATATAGGTGTAGAAACACAGACCTGCCTGAGCTCTCCTCCAAAACACCTCAAAATACTTGTAAAAATGAAGCTAAACAAATTCTAGAGCAACGGAAGTCACAAAATGTCCAAGTGAACCAGTTTTACAGTCCAAGACAACCAGAAAGTCTGACAGGAAGAGTCTATTCTGCCAGGATTGAAGAGGAGCACAGTCCAATATGGGCCATGCTGGAACAGACTGGAATGGAGTAGTCCTCAGGACTCTGAATCACTGGTAGCTGTAGCAGTTTACAGACTTTTCAATGTACTAACACCAAAGTCAGTGGGGAAGCTCTCTCTCCTGGCAGAGAGGGGAACATGGTCCAGTCCCAGCTCCAAAGCCAGCTCCAGGATAGCAGCAGCCACTGCCAGAGTGGAGGCTGCTTCTGGACCTCCGTGCCTGCAGAGAGTCATGGAATCAAGTGACTGATCTGGGTCTAATCCTGGGTGATGGTCCTAGAGTGAAAAGGAGTGCTACAGTGATGGCTTACAGAGGGAATCTTACTCACAATTACAATTCAGAAAATATTGCTTGTGGTGTCTCACATACCAGAGTGCAGGCCAGGAGAGGAGAGAACATGTCTCCTTTGATCATACAATTTTGGAGAAACTGAGAATTTTCAGATCCCTAGAGATACATCTGAAAAACAGCTTCACAAAACCTGTAAAACTTAGGACAGTACCCAATCCATGTAAAAAAGAGCTCAAAAGCCAAGTAATTGGCTTGGAAAATTGCCACAAAGGGGGAAAACATGACTATAGAATATTTTCTTGGTGATAAAGGTATTTTCTTATGACAAGGAATATCAAAGCATACAACTGTAGAAAGACTAAAGTGTACAACTGGAGGAAAATAAGAAAATCAAGGCTCTTGTATCCAAAGCCTCCAAGAAAAATTTGAAAAGATTCAGACCATGGAAAAGCTCAAAAAGGATTTTGAAAATCAAGTAAGAGAAATAGAGGAAAAATTGGGAAGAGAAATGAGGGTGATGCAATAAAATCATGAAAATCAGGTCTACAGTTTGCTAAAGGAGACCTCCAACAATGCCAAAGAAAATCACACATTTAAAAATCAACTAACTCAAATAGCAAAAGAGATATCAAATGCCAAGGAGGAGAAGATGCCTTAAAAAAGCAGAAGTAGCCAAATAGAAAAGGAATTCTGAAAGCTCAGTGAAGAAAATAATTCCTTAAAAATTAGAATGGTGCAGATAGAAGCTAATAATTTTATAGAAATTAAGGAATTATAAACAATACCAAAAGAATAAAAAAAAGTAGACAATGTAAAAGTTTGATTTTTAAATACAAGAATGAAGAGAAATATGAAAAGATAAACAAGAAAGAGAAGACATGAAGTAATCACTAAAGTTGAACTGTTTAGATTCCTCCATGGGAAGATGACATTTGTAACTCATGAGACTTTCTCAGTATTAGGGCAGTTAGAGGGAATATACATAATACATGCCTATATGTATATAAATGTGAAAATATGCACATACTCATGTGCACACATAATCATATGAATTTATCCATGTGTATAAAAATGGATGTGTGTATATAATGGATGTATATATATATATATATGTGTGTGTGTGTGTGTGTGTGTGTGTATGTATATTTGTGTGTATGTATGTGCAGGTAGATAGATATATAGGCAGATGGATAGATAGATAGATAGATAGATAGATAGATAGAAAATAGATAGACAGACAGAAAGACCGATAGAAGGCACTGAGCTGAATATAAAGGGAGTGTACCTGAAAAATAAAATTGTTTCTTATAAATTATTTATTTAACACAATTTTCTTAACATAATTTATTTTTTTTTCAGTTTTCAGCATTCACTTCCACAAGGTTTTTAAATCCAAATCTCCCCTTCTCTCCCTTTCCCCATCCCAGGAAATCATGCACCCTAGACACTCCTTAGTCCACTATCTCCTTCCTTCAATCAGCCCCCTTTCTTCCAACTCCCTCCCTTCTATTTTTCTGTAGGACAAGAAAGATTTCTTTATTCCATTGCCTGTGTAACTTAATCTACTAATTGCTTGATAAAACACTTCTCAAAGTACTTTTTGAATGCTCTGACTTCCACATTCTCTCCCTTCCTCCCCCCCCACCCCAGCTATCGTCGTTGAGAATGCAAGCAATTTGATATAGGTTATACATGTATAGCCATCCAAAACACTTCCATATCAGTCCTGTTGAGAAAGACTAACCACTTTTGCCTCTGTTCTGTCATGCTCTCCATTTATTCCATTTTCTCCCTTGAGCTGTCCCTCCACAATAGCATTTGCTTCTGATTACCCCTTCCCCCAATCTGCCATCCCTTCTATTATCCTTCCTCTCCTATCTCCTTCTTCCCTGCATTGCTGTAGTGTAAGATGGATATCCATACTCAGTTTATTGCGTGTTATTCTCTCCTTAAGCCAAATATGATGAGAATAAGCTCACCTATTCCCTCTCACCTATTCCCTTTTCCTCTCCTTTGGAAAAACTCTTCCTTGTCTCTTTGATGTGAGATGATTTACAACATTGTACCTCTCCTTTTCTCTTTCTCCCAGTACACTTCTCAACACTTAAGTTAACATTTTTAGTATCTTCCATTCATATTCAGCTCAACCTAAGCCCTTTAGGTGTATATATTTGTATATGTATCTATATTCATTTTGTAAGGAGATATTTTATTTTTCAATTATAAATGAAGTATCAGTATCAAGCATTGTAGAAAATATGGAGATAGATGATATCCTAAGTAATTTTTCAAAGTCACTGAAGATATCCTCTGAAAAATACATAGAAATGAAGAACTTCTGAGCAGCAGCAAAATTCTCTAAATATTCCAATGAAACCTATAATCATTGAAATGATATTTTCTGGACCATTATATTGGAATCAACTACATGCATAACATTTGTCAGAACAGCATGATATTTACCTCATATTTATTATTTAAAAGAATATATATACGTATCGTATATACTTAAATTGTATTGAGTAGATTGCAAGTATAACTATAACATAGTAAGTATCCAATAAAACAAGATGTAATGTCTTCTTATGTTTCAAAAAAATTAAAATAGTAATTGGTCAAAGTATTACAGAAATGTTATATATCTTAGGAAAGGGAAAGTTCTTAAATATTCTTTAATCCAATATGTTCATGTTACATATGATGTTCATAGAAATTTTATTAGAAAAACCTTAGAGATAGTTGCTGACAGAGATGAGATTAGAGTTTAATTCTCCTAATACATTTCATCTTCACCGTTCTCTCTCTCATTTGATAAATTTACTGGATAAAGGAAAAACTAATGAATTTCTTACTACATTCAACATTTCATCATTAGTACAGAAAAATAAACAAGAGCAATGAAAAATTAATCTGCTACAAAAGATTCTTTTATTTTTCTTTGTCAGTCCTTAGACTGAAAAATATACCTTAGTAGAGATTACACAGCTTTACTCTTACCCTCAAATTTATGCACTATCATAGAGAGAAGAAAATTGTTTTGAAGGAATCTTTGAGTTCTTGGTTTATTTTGTAGACTGTAGGAATAGTTTCAGTGACAAATTTGGGTGCTAAATAATATTAATATCCATTGACAATTACATATCAACCTAATTTTTTCTAACATTTTACATATTTTATCTCACTTAATCTTCAGGAAAAACTTGTAAGGTATGTGTTATCAGTATTATCACTGCAATTTGCAGAAAAGTGAAGCTAAGAAAAGTAAATGATGATCCCAAGGAGAGATAGATAGGTAGTAAGCATATGCTTATTTGTTGTTCTTAAATTTCACCTAGTTACCTCATTTACATGTAGTGGAAGCAGATCATACCCTTGAAACTTTTTAAATTTGGTTTCTTTTGAGTAAAAGAGCTTCCTATATTTTTGATATGTGCATTTCATGGGTTTTTTTCCAATCCCCTTTTTTTCTTATTGAAATTCTATTTTTTGCAAAGTTGAGTTAGCTTTTAAGAACAACAAATAAGCATTTTTTTAAAACCTTTGTTTGCCACAAGAACCCTCACCAATACAAATATATCCTTTATCTGATATTCTAATACATGGTTTATTTTGCCTTATTCACTTGTTATATTGTAATTTATACTATACATGTTTTCCTTTCTTTGTACATGCCTTTCCATCCCCTTTAGATTTTAAATTCTTTGATGGCAATGAAAATGAGGCAGTATGATATAATACCAAACTTCTTAACTAGCTCTCAAAAAAGCTCTGAGTTCAAAGTCTTCATAATAATACTTCCTGAGGAACAAACGATAAAATAAAGGATTTGAAATTAGGAGATCTGGATTCAAATGCTGCCTAAGATGTTGATTATCTATGTAGCTATCGGTAATAACATAACTTCTCTGAGTATCATTGTTCTCTTGTGAAAAATGAGGATGAAATAAATGTAGTAGATCATTCACAGAATTTGAGGACCAGATATGATGTCTGCAAAGTGTTTAGCACATCGTAAAGAGATTACAAATGGCAATTATTTTAGTTCTTTATCTTGTATCAGGTGTGCAGAATAGACTATCACTCACAGTAATTATGCAGGAAGTAATTATTGAACATATAAGAATGAATATTTTTAGAATGTTCATTGCAACAATTGTAACTAACAAATAATGTTTCCATTTTTGACTCAAACTTGTAACTTGGCAAATTACATATTAGCTTGTAAAATCTCAGTTATCTTCTTATGTTCATTTGACAGGAATTGAACTTGTTGGTTAGCTTATTAATGGATAACTACAACCTACGTGTCCTTGATCTTAAGATAAATAACAATTAATTCCATTTTACTTAATATATACTTTATGAGAGGTACAGTTCCATAATTCTTGAAAGTCAGTACAGGATTCTATTTGTTACTACATATCCCTTAAAATTGAATGTGGTACTGAATATGATAGTAGTACCATAACATGAATCTTATAAGAGATTTGACTAAATGAACTCTGAAGCTTCCCAAAAAGATGTCTATATATTTTGTTTGTTTCCTGTTTATGTAACTAAATATGTATATATATATATATATATATATGTATATACATATATGTGTGTATATTTCTATATGCGTACATACATGTGACTATTTTATATATTTTTATAGTATATTACATATAGCTATATGAAGTATGTATGAATGAATATGTATGCATGCACTACAAGGTTGAAGCTATTTTGAAACAAGTATTGCATGACATGAATTTTTGTATTTCCATTTAATACTCATTATCTAATAATTGGAAATGTTGACTTTTACCTGAATTGTCTAATTATGCATTTTTGTCATCTTCAAATTGACTGTGTGACTGAATTGTGTGCCTAATTTGCCTCTCTTACTATCACCAATTTTCCTCTCTTCCTATTATATATAAGGTTGTTAAAGAAATATTTCTAAATGTATTTTAGTAATTCTCCTATCATGAATAAGTATGTAGATAACCTATCATATTACTCCATTAGAGATGAATCTAAAAGGAGCCTTGGCATGGTTCAATATTAACCATGCTTCACTGAAAAATCCTGCTTAGGAATATAACATTATTGATGACCAGCCATATAAATTTCAGTTTTTATTTCACACTATAAGCCAATATATTTCAGAGACTTAAAAATGTGTGCGTAATAGTAAAGTCTGGATACAAAGCATGAATTACAATCCACTAATCCGAGTTTTAGAAAAGCAACTTGGAAACATTCAAAACAAGGATTACAGAGAGATGCTAAAAATAAATGAGATGATAGAACATTGCAGTGTGTTTAACAGTCCAGTCACATAACGTCTTAAAGGGCCTAATTTCATTTGTCGTTTAAAAGGAATAATGAGTCTGATAGAAAAATAGGTTAGAACTTTTATAACTACTTTATTGTATTTGAATATACATGGGTAGCAATCACAGGAAATCAGTATGCGTAGTCGAATATAAAAGCTTAAAATACTTTTACCTACATTAACATTAGCCTTTCATGCCTCCTCAAGAATTTTATTCTAAAATTGGTGTAAGGTTATAGATGTTCGTACGCTGCAACATAGATTATTCATCAGTATACTTTATTAGAGGTTTAGAAAAGCAAATTTCTTCAAAGAAGGTTTTATCTTGTCTACAGATATCAGAACTTACAGGAGGTTGACACTTTTTTTTTTTGCTCCCTACCACCCCACCCCAAGACATATTATATTTTTCTTGTAGGAAGGGACTTCAATAATTTCAAGAATTTCTTATAAATCATTGATGATTTTTACTAGTGTTAGCTTGCAGTAATATCACTCTTCTAATCAAGATGCAACCCAGCAAATTACACTAAGTGAACACATGAACATTCAGTCAGGGGAAACCAGTTTCTTTACAGGTGTTTTTCTAACTCCATTCATCTTTATTTTGTTGACAGCAACACTTGCTGAGTCAAATGCAGAAAATATTAATATACATTATCATCGTGATAGTTTTTCTTCTCAGGTTTGTATGAGCAGCCATTGGCCTGACTTATGAATACAAATTAAATTTAAAATTGCCATTTTTTAATGAATCAGCCTCCTGATGTATATTGCCCAAAGTGATCTGTCAGCCATTATTTCCTGTATGTTTTACACTTCAGAAATGTTTGAAGGAAGAAGTAAGAATACTAGAACAATTGTAAAGTTGAGTAAAATAAAACAAAACATTTATTTCCAATCATGATCTTCTGCAAATGTTTTGGGTTTTTTTTTACTTACTACAAATTATTCTTCAAACTCCTTGTATGATTTTTTCCATGGCTACTAAGACATGTAGTCTACCTCCTTTTTAATGTCTGTGTATTAATCAGGAAACTTAAATTCAGAAAAAATCAAAATTTACCTTTTGTTTGTTTGTTTGTTTTGGGAAAAAGATCTCCTTAAACTGAAGCAAAAGTACATTTTGTCTAATTATTTATGGAAATGTTAGCCTTTTCCCCATGGGTACTTTTTTTGAGTGGTGTAAATGCTGGAACAAATTAGAAAATGACCCTGCTTGGGGGAATTTGAGAAATGAGTTTGCTTTGGTTTTCTTAACTTACTTCAATATGTCAGGCTTAGTTAATTTGTTACTTCAATAGGTCAGACTCAGTTATCTAGTCAGCTCTTAGTTTACAATTTGAATCTACATTTTTCTGGAAGGTATTTTTGAAAATAAATCTACATTTCTTTCTATTCAACTGAAGACCTTAAATTAAACATATTAACTCTTTTCATGTTTATATTAAAGTGGAAGAGTGGGACAATAAGTACATGGATTCTCAAGAACAAGGACCTTAGTTCATATACCAGATCTGTCACTTAACATGTGACCTTAGACAAATCAATGGAATTCTTCGTGCCTTAGGTTGCAGTTTAATGAAATTAAGGGATGGGAAAAGATGATATCCATCTCAAAATCAAGGATGTTTAATGATATTCGTCACGGGGGCGGAGCCAAGATGGCGGAGTAGAAAGACTCACCTATGCTAGGTCCGAACACACAGCCCATAGATTTCCTGTAAAAAGAACTCCTGACAAATCCTGGAACAGTGGAAGCCGCACAGCAACACAGTGAAGGAGATTTCCGTTGCAGAGAGCCCTGAAAAACCGACCACAAAGGTACCCCAGACGGGAGCAGAGTCGTGTCCTGCCGAGGGCTCCCCTCCCCCGCCCCGGCCACAAGGCACTGAGAGGAGCGAGCAGAGCCCAGCAGGCATCAGGGACCTGAATCTTCGGCAGCTTCGAAGGTCCCTCCACCCACAGACGCACAGGTCAGTGAGAGACACAGGCTGAGAGGGGAGCGGGGGATCTCTGGCACTCGGACTCCCTGGGAAGCGGGCGCTGCGGCAGAGGCTGAGGCAGCTCAGCCAGAGACTCCCAGAGCGGGCTGGAGCTCCACCCCAGCTCTATTACAAAAGATCTCTGCATAAACCCCCTGAGGGAACTGAGCCTGAGAGGCGGCCCTGCCCCCACCTGAGAACCAGCAGATAAGCCCCCATTGAAGAGTAGTCAGGCCTGCTGCCAAAAGCCCTGAGGCTGAGGAGCAGCATTTGAATCTCAGACCCCAAGCACTAGTTTGGGCAGACTTAGGCTGGGGTGGAAAGCACTCTCATAAGTCAAGTAACTGGCTGGGAAAATGCTGAGAAAAGGGAAAAAAACTAAGACCATAGAAGGTTATTTTCTTGGTGACCAGAGGATTGCGACATTCCTCTCTGAGGACGAAGAGATATGCTTACCATCAGGTAAAGACATAGGAGTCAAG
>JAQQSK010006591.1:0-14360 GCA_028658325.1 Potorous gilbertii
GTGGGGAGGGAGGGATGGGGAGAAGTTGGAACTCAAAGTTTTAGAAACAATTGTCGAGTATTGTTCTTGCAAATAGGAAATAAGAAACATAGGTAATAGGGTATAGAAAGTTATCTTGCCCTAAAGGACAAAAGAAAAGATAGGGATACGGGAAGGGAGGGATGTTAGAAGGGAGGACAGACTGGTGGGAGGGGTAATTAGAATGCTTGGCATTTTGGGGTGGGGGGAGGGGAGAAATGGGGAGAAAATTTGCAACCCAAAATTTTGTGGAAATGGATGTTAAAAAGTTAAATAAATAAATTTAGGGGAAAAAAAAAGATTCAGACTCCCTTCAGAAAATGTAGGGACTGATCCAACTCCTCATTTGGCTTACGATCCCTTACATTTAGGCTGTGAGCCCTAAGCGCTTCCAACATCCAGCTTACAAAGCAGTGTGTTAGCTAAGGGCCATGAGATGATTGCCATAAAATACAACCACCATTATTACTACATACTTCAGGAACAAAGCAATTGAATCACAGCTCCTAATTTCCTGAAAAGAAGGCATGTTGCAAAGACTTCTTTCATGATCTGACCTTTTTTTCCCCTGAGCAAGCTTCATATGGCAGGAGGGCAGGTCACACTGAGTGGAGGGGAGTGTGATCCATTTGCATTCATTTGTCAATTCTGTTAACAAGTAATAATAGACAAAGAACTTTTATACCTATCTAAAATGCATTTTAAAGCACTTATAGTCATTACCCTGGGGACAAGCAAAAAATTCTTTAAAAAAAAATTTTTTTAAACACCACCATCCACCACCAGCAGCACCATCCTAATTGTCAATCTGTTGTTCTGGAAGCTGCCAAAAGAACAGAAGACAGAGCCAAAAGGGATGGGCTTAAAAATAAAAACATAAAATCAAGCTACCGAGCAAAGGCTGAGCTTTGCAAGACCACTGCAGAGAGGCATAAGGCCAGTTTAGCTCAGAAACAAACGCAATGACTCAAGCAACAAAAAGGAAGGGATGGGGAAGGTGAGCAGGAGTGATTCTCCATAAGGAGAAATAGCAAAAATAAGGCAGATAGCAGGGGATAAAATTACTTTAGGCTCAGGGAAGGGAATAAAAGTACATCAAAATAGGAACCAGCCTCAAGGGCATTCCTGAAAGGCCCTGTCCATTAGATCCATCCTCAATTTCTAGCCTTATCTCACATACCTCTCTCTTTCCTACCAGCCATTCCAGCTGACCAACCCTATCTGCCCCTCCCAATTTCCAATTTCCTCCATCTCCAAGTCATGGCTGACCCTTTTCTGTGCCTGTTCTAGGAAGCCCTGTCCAGCCCTCCCATAACTAAATGCAAAACACTTCTCTTATTTCCCTCTCCTCTTCTCAGAGTGTTCTGCAAACCTTAAATTGTTACATAAATGCTAATTATCACTTTTCTTCATACATCTGCCTTATGGCCCCTCATCCTTGCATCTTTTCCCAGGGCCCAGCAAAATATAATCTAGAGAGTTCAGTACGCCAAAGGATCCATGATTTCAACAATGTGTGTTAGTTTCTTCTGTCTTTAGTAGGGACATGAGTTGTTATGGCCCAAAACTTAAAGTATCTAGTGGTCAATGGCCAAACTGATATACAGATCAATGGACAGACAAAATGCAAGGCATTGGTTCAGTGCTAGAATACAGTAAAGGCAAGCAAGACACACCATACCCTCAAGAAGCTTACATTAAATTGGAAAGTAACAAATAAAGGGGAGCTGAAATGGAGACAGGGTCATTAGAAGTATAGCACCATGATGTGGAATTGACTGAGAAGTAGAGCTTGGGTGTTGAGCTCTGGGGAAGACAAAATGCCAATTCAGCTCTGACAGCCCAGAAAAGATGAAGGAATTACAAAGTTTCTGTGGGTTATGGCTGGAATGGAGGTGCTAAGGCATGGGGATGGATGGGAAATAGCTAGGCTGGTCCAGCAATGGCAGATAGCCATAGTATCCTTCTGGGCCTGTGGCTATAGTCTTTACAGTTTGATGACCTCTACCTTACTTATACATAAAGAATCCAGGGTCACTTTGCTATACTGGTGAGGTACCAGGATGGGGCATCTGTAAAAGAAAGGCCCTTACTGCACAATGAAGTCACTTAATGTTTTCTTTTTAAATGACCACACCACTACTCAAGAACCTTCAAAGGCTGATTGTCATTCCCTATCAAGTTCCAACTCCATGCCTGGATTTGAAAGCCTTCATAACCTGACCCCTTCCTATTTTTCCAGCCTGTTTACTCCTTACTCCCTTCCATGTAGTTTTTGATTCCAATGACGTTGGCCTGTTCCCTGTTTCTTTTCTATGAACCTCCATCTTCCACCTCCGTAGATTTTCACTGCCTGCCCTCATGCCTGGAATTTTCTCCCTCTTCATCTGTCTCCTGGTTTTCTGCAAGGAGCAGCTAAAGGCTCACCTTCTGCAAAAAGTCTTAATGCTAACACCTTTCCCCTTGCTGAATTAGCTTTGATTTTTCCGTAGAGATCTTGTTTGTATGTAGTTGTGTACCCTGTCTCCCCCATTAGACTGTGAGATACTGAAGAGCAAGGGCCATTTTTTTTTTGGCTTTTCTTTGTAGCCCCAGCATTTAGCACAATGCCTACTACACAGTGTTAGCTGACTTGACTGGAGTAGAAAAGAAAAACAAAAAGCAGAGGAGCAAGGCTTAATTGGACAAGGATTTTGCTTTCTTCAATTCATTCCTCTATTAAACTACAGTCTGTGAATGGCCATTCTTGCACACAAGCAACTATTTGTTTCTATGTGGCATTGTGGACTTTACCAAGTGCTTTCTTCAAAATGCACCTGTGAGATAAGCAGTACATAATTATCCTCATTTCACAAATGATGAAACTAAGACTCGATGAAGCCACTTGCTCAAGGTCATATCTAAGTAAATGGCACTCCTGACATAAGATTCTAGTTCTCAGATGCCACATTCAGTAGCAGTTCAGGAATCCATTTCTTTAATGTAGTTTCAGTTCCCAAATTAGACTAGAAACTCTGTGCGGGCAGAGGTAGCCTGTCAAGTCTTTTTTGTATAACTGCTTCTGTTCTTAGCCCTATCCTATATGTTTAGCCCTGGTGACAATTCTAAGTAAATCTAAAGTATTTTTGGATTGATTATATACATAATCTCTACATACAAAGTCTCCCCGTTATCATATAAGTTCCTTGAAGTCAAGGATGTTTCACTTTTGTTTTTATATTCACTGCACTTAGCACAGTTCATAACACATGGTATAAATTCTTAATAACTGCTTTTTGATTGATCGATGGGTGAATCCAGTTTTAGCTGAGCCAGATTCAGGGTTGATGACCTTTCCAAAATGGTGAGCAGAGGCTCCAAGTCCTTCTTCTGAATACTGGAGAGCCACCAAAAGGGATTCTGGTGGAGACAGTGGGAAGGGGGAGATGAAGTTGGGCCATAGACATATGTTTTTATTTGGGTAGCTTGATAGACTGAGTGCCAAATAAGGGTGTTGGATGAGATATAGTCTCTAACATCCCTTCAGCTCTGAAATTTCATATTCTAGATTTGTTTTCAGACGCATCTGAATTTAACCAATCTTCCATTTCATATTAACAAGGCATGTGCCAGTAACTGACAGTACGATCACTGTCAATCAAGGTTAGGCTTTAATGAAATGTATTAAGCTTTGAGACTATAAATATTAACTGCAATTAATGAACGTAAAACATTTCTTCCAATAATCACCATTTGAAAGCAGGACTTTCAATTCACTCAGTACAGGGCACAAACAACACAGTCTCTGCCCTTAAGTACCCTTTTCTCCAAATAAAGGGAAGCAAGTGAGGAAGGACACATTTGGGCAGTAAGTAGAAATACAACACAACAGACAGGGGAAGTGAAAGCTATGAGGAATAGAAAATAACAGCTAGCCTTAGCTCAAAGAATGGATAAAGATAGAAGCCCTGCTGACAGTCACTGGGAGGTAGAGAAGAAGAATGTATAGGCAGGTCAAAAAGATTTCTATCTTAAACTTTATACAGAAATAGTATATCAGGATCAGGAAAGAGATGCAGAGAGAGTCACTATAATAAACATTTATTAAGTGCCTACTATGTGTCAGGCATAGCACTAAGTCCTAGAAACACAAATAAAATCTTGTCCTGGAGAAGCTTACAATGTAATGGGAGAAGTTGCTGCTATGGTTCAGTCATTTCAGTCATGTCAGATTCATCAAGACCCCATTTGGGGTTTTCTTGGCAAAGGTACTGGAGAGGTTTGCCCCTCCCTTCTCCAGCTCATTTTACAGATGAGACAACTGAAGCAAATAGGGTTAAATGACTTGCCCAGGATCACACAGCTAGTGAGTGTCTGGGACAGGATTGGAATTCAGGTTTTCCTGACTCCAGGCCTGGCACAATATGCACTGTCCCCAATCCTTCAAAGGGGGTAAGGGTGCCATATGAAGGCAGGAGCCACCAGAGGGTATCCAGCCTGGGAGTGAGATATTGGTGGAGTAGAAACCACACAGAAAACAGCTGGCAGGAGACTGAAGAAGTCACTGGAAATTCTGAATCCTCTATAAAGGAAGGCTTTGAAAGGAGCTTTTTGTTCCACCCCCCAATCAAAGGGTAAATTATTTACATGTAGCAGAAGCCTGAGAAAGATAATGTTCTTAATATAAGTCCAAACTACATAAGCCTGGCACTCAAAGCATTCCAGGACATGCTACTTCCAACTTATTAACATTGTCTCTTAAGTGACACTCCATTCAATGGACTCAGAGTCATTCAATCAACAAGCATTTATTAAGTACCTACTGTGTGGCAGGCACTGGGACAGATGCTGGGGATTCAAAGAATGAAGGAATTCCTACCCTTGGGAAGCTTACATTCTAACAATGGAGACAATATATACGTGCCCAGGGTGGCCCAAAATTCTTAGTGCAATTTAAAGCTATTAAAGCTTAATAAAAGTTCTACATTTTCTAAATAATACAAAACCTATCAATGTCAGTTCAGGGGACTCCTTCACAGTGCCTAATAAGCTTTGTATTATCAAAGCATAATACAAGCTTCAATAAAAGCCCAAAACTCCAATATGACTTTTGAGATATCCCATATAACATTTATAGAATGAAAAAACAATAAAATACAAGATAGTTAGGGAAAGAGTACACTAAAGGAGGGTATTAGCAGTTGGGAAAGGGCAGAGGAAGCAAAAAATGTTTCACACAGACTTCCTGTCTTAGAGGAAGAAGGAGAGGCAGTGAGAAAGGAAAACAATTGAGGCATGGGCAATGGAAAGATAGGGAGGCAGGAAATGGAGCACTGGATTGGGAGAACCAGAAAGAAAGCCAGATTGGCTAGATAAGAGTGTGGATGCGGGAGTGATGGAGCTAAGGCCCTCAAAACAGGCTGGGCCAAGGGTGTGAAGGGCTTTAATAGCCAAAAAGAGAAATTTATATTTGATCTTGGTAAAATAAGGTAAGGTAAAGAGGCCAGTGAAGTTAATGGGAGAGTCATGATTACATCTGCACTTAAGGGAACACCCAAGACAGTTCTATGAATGATGGACTGGGGTGGAAAGCCAACAGGCAGGGAAATCAAATAGGAGGCCATTATAATAACCTAGGCAAAAACAATGAGGGCCTGAATTCAGGTGGTGGAAATGTGAATAAAGAGAAGGAATCAGATGGGAGAAATATTGTGGAGTAGAAAAGGAAAACTCTCCAACTGTTTGGAAATGCTGAAGGAGGAAGAATAGGGAGCTGAGGATAATGCCAATATCTTGAACCCAGGAGACAGCAAGAAAGGTGGTGCCTACAAGAGAAATGGGGAAGCTGGGAAAGAAAGATAATGTACACACACACACACACACACACACACACACACACACACACACAGATACAGACACAGACACACAGACACAGACACACAGACAGACACACAGATACAGACACACAGACACAGACATGCAGACACACACTCTTCTTCATTCTCAAAGAGAACATTCTCAATGACATCACGAGGACAACATCTTGTCTGGCATGTGAACTGGACTGAAGTGAGGCAGGACTATGCAACGTCATCAGACTCACTCTCTCCTCCACTCAAGATGACCAGCAATGGCCCAACCTTGGCTTTTCCACACCCCTTCATTTTACAGAAGAAGGAACTGAGGAATAGAGAAGTGACATAACTTGCCCATGATCACAGCAAGAGTCCAAGACAGGATCTGAGTCCAGGTCTTCTTGATACCAGCTTCAGTGGCCAACAAACCAGTGGCATCAAGCTCTGATAGAAATGGATATTGACTTAGAAAACCACAAGTTAACAGTACCTGTTGTGCTATATCTTTATTTATTTTGTTAAACATTTCCCAGTTTTGTTCTAAACTAGTTCAGACTGTAATTGAGAGTTTTGTAGGCTGCTTGTGACTCTGGGCTACAAATTGGACATCTCAGCACTGCACTGTCTACACTTGTGTGGAATACCATGAATTTCAGGGACAGTAATGGCGGACACTGGTGTGGAGAAAAACACAGATGTGCTATCACCTGGGGTGCACTCCGTGGTCTTTCTGGAGATATGAAAACAAAGATACTTTAGAGTTGTCAGATGGAGGACTTAAAGCCAAGCCAAGGCCACCTCTCTATCCACTACCCCATGCTGCCTTTCCAGTTATGACCGAAAAGTACTGGGAGCTGGAGTCATATGCTCCCATTATACCAGACAGCTCCATAAAGACAAGGACTTAATTTGTCTCAAATCCTTGAAAATTCTTGGTACGTAGTAGGCACTCATAAGTGACTACTGAATTAACTCTAAGAAAAGTCACTGGTCCACTAAAGCAAGAGAACGTCCAGAGAAAGCTGATAACTAGGAAATAGAAAAGAAAAAAGGGGGGGAGATGAGAGAGAAAGAGGGGAGGGGAGAGGGGAGAGGGGAGTCGGGGGGAGTGGAGGAGAAAGAGAGGGAGAGAGAAGGGGAGAGAGAGGGGGAGAGAGAAAGCGCACACAAAGCACAGCAGTTGATCCAGAAGGAAACTTAGAAAAAACCTATAACTTTAACATTTTATAATACAAGGAAAAAAGTAGCTAAGAATTTGCCAATCTGTCAGACACAACTATATTAAGGACCTTGTTCCACCCAAGGGTGGGTAAATTTCAGAGGGTTTGAAAGTAGTAATTTTTCTATCTGTTTAAAATAGAAACTGCCACGGTAGCTCAACATTAAGGTTGCAAAACATGGTAAATAACCACTAGCCAGAAAATGCAGAAGTTAAGGTTTTAAACGCCAAGTTAACTCAACCATGTTAAATTGACAATTACTAGGATATATGTGGTACATAACCAACTAGCAATCCAAACCTATCACTGTCTGTGAGAGGTTTACATTACAAACATGGTTTAGGAGTCTTTCTAGACTGCAGAATTTTAAAGAAATATGTACAAATCTGGTAACTCTGCTTAAAAAGTTTCATTTTATTATTTGGTCATTTCAATCAAGTCTGACTCTTTGTGATCCCATTTGGGGTTTCCTTGGCAATGATACTGGAGTGGTTTGCCATTTCCTTTTCTTGACCATTTTACATATAAGAAAACTGAGGCAAACAAGGAGACTTGTCCAGGGTCACACAGTTAATAAGACCAGATTTGAACTCAGATGAATCTTTCTGAATTAACACCTAGCACTCTATCTACTGTGTTACCTAGCTGTCCCCAGTAAGATTAATACTAACATGATTAAAAACCCCAAAACGAGAAGTATTATTGCTTACACAGGCATAGTAATATAAATGCACTATGGTAGCACAGTAGCAAAAAAAATGAATTAGGGAAGTTAGAATCATATTCTATTTATAGCTGTAACCATGACCTTCACCTCTCTGGGCCTATTTCTTTAATTGTGCAATCAATAGATTAGTAAGCATTGACTAAGCTCTAACTACATTCTAGAAACTGTTTTGGGCATGGAGGTTTCAAAAAATAAAAACAAGCTCTGTCCTCAAGAAATTTTCGTTCTAGTGGAGAAGGAAAGTAAATAATGAGGTACATGAAAAATATATGCAGAGCTGAGAAGGAACATTAGAAGGAAAAGCTCCCAAGGGTTCTAAACCTTGAATCAATGCATTTTTAAAAATTATTTTGTTAACTGTAGGTCAATGTAATTGTTTTTTATAATTTTATATATTTTTTATCATGTATTTTTTTTAAAAAATAGGCTGAGAAAGGGGTCTAGTACAGAAACAATCAGAAAAGATAAAAGGGGCAATTTTGATTACATAAAATTAAAGTTTCTGCACAAATAAAACCAATGCAGTTAAAATTAGAAAGAAAACAAGTAATTTGGAGGAGAGAATATCTTTGCAGCCAATTTTACTGATAAGAGGCTCATTTCCAAGGTACCTAAGGAAATGGTAGAAATTTACAAGAATAAAAATCATTTCTCAACTAATAGTTAAAGAAAAAGAATAGACAGTTTTCAAAGGAAGAAATTAAGCTATAAATAATCACATGAAAAAATGACCCAAATCACAAATAATTAGAGAAAATGCAAAATAAAATAATTCTGAGATTCTACCTCATACTCACTAGATTGAAAAGCTGACCAAAAAAGGGAAAATTACAAATGTTGAAGGAGCGGGAGGAAAACAGGTAAGTCAACACTGATACAAGTCATTAATTGTTCTAGATATCGAGGAAATCGGTTTGAAACTGTCCCAAAAGTTACCAAACTGTGCGTACCCTTTGACCCATCATTACCATTACTAGGTCTATACCACAGAGATCAGAAGGAGGAAAACACTCCACATGTACAAAAATATCTCCAGCAGGTCTTTTCCACAATAAGTCACAAGAATTAGATAACAACCGAGGTGCCCTTAAATTGGAGAATGTTTGAATGAACTATGGTATATGAATGTAATGGAATAAAACCAAATGATAAGAAATCACAAAGAAGGCAATTTCAAAGAAATGTGGGGAAACTTGTATGAGCTGATGCAGAGTGACAACAATGACACGAGCAAAACCAGAACGGTCCAAACAATAACACTATAAAAACACAAACCTTTGAAAGCCACAAGAGCTCTGATCAACGTAATGACCAATCATTAGAAAACCAATGATGGATGACACTGTACACCTCCTGACAGACAGAAACAGATATGCTTTTTGGACAGAGGCAATGCAAAGAATTGTTTTGCTTAACTATGAATGTGTTACAAGAGTATTTTTTTCCCTATTTTGCCTAACAATAGAGAGAAGGAAGAGAGAAAAAGAGATTTTTGTTCAATGAAAAATAAACTTAATTTTTAAAAAAGACACATTTCACTAGACTGCCAAAAGGACCCATGACATGAAAAAGGCTAAGACCCTCTCCTCCAGCATCTGTGGAGACCAAGAAAGGCTTCCTAATGGGGTCTTAAAAGATGAAACTGGATTAAATGATTTCTAAGACTTAACATTCTATGATTTTATGGTTAGCTTTATGCAAATGCCTGCTTCTCTGAACAGTAACTATAAAAAGTCCAGAAAATTTTACTATTTTTGTGCAACAAGTCTCATATGTAAATTAAGTCATTTGAAAAGGAAAAATAGTATGTTCCATAAAAAGTTCCCTTTCTTCTTACAGAAAGAAAGGAGGAAAGGAATGGAAGGAAGGAAGGAAGGGAGGGAGGAAGAGAGGGAGGGAGGGAGGAAGGAAGGAAGGAAGGAAGGGGAGGGAGGGAGGGAGGGTGGAAGGAAGAGAGAGAGAAAGAAAGAAAAAGAGAGAGAAAGAAAGAAAAGGAAAGTATGCCTCTAATATGAGAGAATTTCAATAGAAAAATCAAAGTTTGTTTTCGTTAAATTCAACAAGGGTCTGAGGAGACCCAAGCGTCCCCACAGGGAACTCGCTGACCAATTTAGATTTTTAAAAGGCAGACACAGAAGACAGAATCAAGGTGAGGTAACATAGGACAGACCCAAAAGCAAGGCATGGTGCTATAACTAGTGCCACGATGACCTGAGGCTAGCTAGGTAAGGGGTAGATAAAGCCGCAGGGTTGGAGGGAGAGATGCAGAGTGGTTAGAACACCAGTCTCCAAGTGTGTGGAACAAGATACAGAAAAGACAGATTACTTGACTCTTCCTTTGCTTGGTTTTTTTCTGCCAGTGAAGATGATATTTGGAATGGAAAGAACAGAACAAAACCAATAGAAAGGTGATACCCAAGATAAATAAGGAGATACCAGGAGAACGGCGAGCCGGGGCCCTCGCTAAGGGCAGTTCAAGTCCCCTAGCCCAGATGAACTACATCCCTGGGTAGGAAAGTAACTGGGGGATGTAACTGCCGAGTCACCGTCAGTGATCCTTGAACGACCTCAGAGAACAGGAAGGTTACTAAGGAACTCGAGAAAGGCTAATTTTAACTTGAATACAATAGAATCCAAAAACCACAGGAGGTCAGAATGCTGATCTTGGATACCTGGCAAAATCCTAGGACTTCTTTTTAAGGATGGATAATGAGCATCTAGGAATAAGTAAAGACCATAGAAGTATCAAGGCTGAATCAAACACCATTGCCTCTGGGTTAATTAGAGGAACGGGGAGATAAGAATTTACCTAGATTTTAGCAAAACATTAGATAAGATCTCTCGAGGGAAATCATATCAGCAAGCATTTATAGGCACTTGCAAAGTGCAAGCGCCAGTATTTAAAAAAAAGAAAGGCCGACACCACCCCTATAGGAGTTTCAGTTCATATAAAGTCAATACCCAAAACGGAGAAATGAAAAGGAATGTGTATAATGACCCATCTGGGGGCATGATGGCAAGGTCCAGAGAAGGAAGGAGTGGCTGGTCTGGGCCCTTTCTTATAATGGAGGTTCTGGAAGAAACTCACCAATGAGAGAAGGGAGCCATGGGGTAAATGGAAAAGGCACTTGAGGCTTTTATTGACAAGATGTAAAGATATGAGCTAAATATTCACACAAGTGAAAGAATTCAGAAATAGTTTTTGGCTCACCCAAAGGGTAGTCCTTACTGGGTCAATGTCAACTTGGAAGTTTGACATTGGAATACCCCAGAGATCTGTGCTTGACCTTGAGTTAATTTTTTTAATCAATAATTCAGGTGGCACCAATGGCATGATGATCCAACATATCCAACATGTCACTGACACAAATCCAAGAGGGTCAGATAACATCCTGGATGACAAAATCAGGAATCAAAATTAATCTTAGACTACTAAAATAGGATGAGTCTAGTAAAAGATGAAAAGAGGGATAAATATAAAGTCTTATACTTGGGTCCCAAACATCAATTTCACAAGTACTGTATAAAATTTATGAGGTAAGTCTAGATATATTTTTTTCTAAAACATGAGGCTGATTGGAGCCCCTAAAACTGTTGTCGTAGCTAAAGAAATTGGGCTGTATTAGGAGGCACCGTTTACAGGAATAAGGTAGTGACAGTCCTGTGGTACCCTACTCCGCTCAGACCACACCTACAAAAAGCATCATGTCCAGAGTTCTGGGTGTCAAATTCTAGGAAGGACATCAACAAAAGGTAGAATATTTTAGAAGAAAGTTAAAAGAATGGTGGAAGGTGATTTGCCCCATGAGATTGAGTTGAAGAATCTGGGAATATTTAGTCTGTCAATGAGAAGACAGAAAAGAAGGGTCATCATACCAAAGAGGATGGTTTGTTTTGCTTCAATTCAGAGGGTAGAACCTGGTGCAAGGTGGCTTGGGGACAGAATGCTGGACTTGGAAGCCACAAAGAGGTGAATTTAAATCCTGCCTCAGATACTTTCTGGGTAATTATGCATTAATCATTTAGCCTCTCATCCAGTTTCATTTGTAAAATATAGTTAATAAGAGCACCTACTTCACGGAGTTGTTGCAAGGATCAAATTAAATTTAATATATGAAAAAATATCTTAAAAACCTTAAAGCACCATTTAAATATGAGCTATTAAATTGCTAAGAGGCAAATTTAGGCTTGTGGTGAGAAAAAACTTCTAACAGAGCCATCCAAAAATGGAAAGGGCTTCCTAGAGGGTATTTTTCCCTTCACTGGAGGTCTCCAAAAAAGTAAGTGACCATTTACTGGTGTGTTTGCCAGGAAAAAGAAAGAATCCTTTTTCCAACATAAGTGAGACTGTTAATACTAACAGTCAGAAGAATTTCATTAACCAACCCTAAAAATGCCACAATTAAAAAATCAAATATATTCCATTTCTTTTAGACTCAGACTTATTCCTCATTCCTAAGGAGTGAAATCTTTCAAGCAAACAAATCCCTAATTCTGCACTCTAAAGCAATAATACTCCCTTTTGCAATAAAGAAAAAAATTAGTCCTGTCTTATTAACAAGGGAAGAAAAAAAAATCAAACTCCTTCTAAAATGCCAAAGTTTGAAATCAAGAGTTCCAAACATATTTTTCTAAATGTAACTTATGTGAAGCTGCCTCTAGCTTCAGCAAGGTTCTATCTAAAGAAAATGTCTTGTTTCTAAAACATACATGGAAATTAAATCCCAGATATGTTAATTTCAAAGTTGAAATTCAAGTCAGAAAATTTTCAATACAGTTCCCATGGCAACATTTACTCAGTTCTCTTGCATACAATGCCACAAATACGAATAAATTTTACACAAATTTGGACCTAAAATGTTTTTCTGGCCTGAGTGTCTATGTTTGTCCATTTATCAGTGATAACAAATCATGACATGTTTTTCTATATGCTGCTTTACAATTTGGAATTCAACAAAATGAAAATTATTTAAGATTTAGAACTGGTGACCTCCCCATAACCTATCCCTTACCATTAGCTGTAATGTCACGTCTTTCTTGAAATTTTTGCTGATTTCAGCAGCTAGATACAATTTTTCCCCCACCTGATACCAACTTTTATATATCCCTTGTGTATTTATATTCTAATCTGTATCTGTAATTTTTTGGAGTACTTTCAATAAACATGTATTAAGTTCAATGAACATTTATTAAGTTCCAACTGTGTGTGCACAGCAGTTTATCAGGCACTGAAGAAAATATTTCATTTAAATCAAATGTGGGTCTGACCTTCAAAAAAATGACTGTTTAGAAGAAAACACACAGACACATAAAAAGAAATGCAACATTGTATTACAAATGCATAACAGAGCTTGAAAACAAAATGTTACATGAAAGTGTCAGGAGGAAAGTTGTTACATATTGTCTCTCTTCTCACCACATATCCTAGCTCAGTTCTTATTACTTCGGAGCCTTTCTCATTGATTGATCTCCCTGCATCCAGGCTCTTTCCCAATCCAATCTATCCTCTAACTAGCTGCCAAAATGACATTACTAAGCACAAGTCTGAAGCCTGAGATAATACTAAAGTCTTCAGTGTGTTATTTAAAAGCCCTTTACAATCTGCCCTCAGCCTATTTTCCCAGGATGATTACAAATTTTTCCCTATCACATACTCTATGTTCTAATCTAGGCCAAATGTTATAACTGCTGTTCCTCCTACACAATACTACATCTCCTGCCTCCATGCTCTTCCCCATGCCTGAAATGATCTCTCCCTGTCTGCCACTTAAAAGTCATAGCCTCCCTCAACCATCATCTCAAATGTCACCCCACCCAATTTGGGGGCCTTTTGCACTACTGTATCTATTTTATATGGGGAAGCTAGGTGGTATAGTAGATGGAGCACCAGTGCAGGAGTCAGGAAGACCTGAGTTCAAATCTCACTCAGACACGACACTCACTAGCTGCGTGACTTTGGGCAAGTCACTTAACCCCAAATGCCTCATCCTGGGTCATCTCCAGCCATCCTGATGAATATCTGGTCCCTGGATTCAGATGGCTCTGGAGGAGAAGTGAGGCTGGCAACCTGCACAGCCCTCCCTCACTCAAAACAAAGTCAAGTGCAAGTCATGTCATCATTTCTCTGATGGCATGGTCTTCTTCGGCATATTTTATTACATAATTTATTTTATACATAATCTGTATTTTATACATTTTATAAATAATCTATATTTATGTGTTGTGAATGCACTGTATCACCTCAGTAGACTAAGTAAATCCCTTAGGGACCAAGACTCACTTTTGTATTTTTATCCACAGGACCTGGCACATGAGACAATATATATATGTTTACTGACTAACTTTGGATTTGTAAGAGGACCAGGTCTTACTTCTCTTCACATTTCTATGACTGTCTGAGTTACACACTACAGGCAGAGAATAAATATCAGTTGAAGGAATAAACATACACATAACACTGTAGAATGTTAGCTTCTAATAGTCTTATTGGATTTCCTAAGGGTAAAAGTATTTTATTCATGATTAACTGCATTAATAGTCATCTGTTTGGGCATCTGCATT
>JAQQSK010006592.1:0-14360 GCA_028658325.1 Potorous gilbertii
ATTTTCAGTGGCTCCTTAACTAAAAATCCAAATGGCCAAATACACTCTGCCATGACTATCCTTTTACAACTTTATTTCATATTAATTCCATGGCCTCAGCCTTGTACTTTTAGTGACACTGGGCTCTCTGCAATCCCTCTTCCCTCTTCAAGGATGCTCCACGTTCTCTGAATTCGATATTTACTACCTTTGCATATTGTATTCTCCATACTATAAATATCCTTCCTCCCTCCTTCCCCTCGAAGATGTTTATCATGTTTCATTAGCTCTCTATCTCCTCAAGGGCTGAGTGGAGTGACCTGTACATACTAGGTATCTGCCTTTTGTAGAGGGATCATAGATTTGGACCTCAGAAGTGCTTAAATGTTTGTTGTCTCATGATATTAAAGGGACCTAGATTCCAGACAGATTTCTATAGTAAGATGGCTTTATTTCTTTTCCAGAAATACTTAGCCTCAGACCTGGAAAACCTTGTAAATGTGACAGGGTGGGACTCATTCCTGTGCCTGAGAAAATAATTCAAAACATGTGGCCTAATAATTAGGGGGCCAGTATTATCTTCTTTATATGTGACAGTCACCAATATGCTCACCTTTTCAAGGTTAAGGATGCCAAGAATGTTTAGAAATTTGTTTTCTGTCCTGCCTTTATGACAGCTTGACTCTAGTCTATATTTCTAGACTTAAAAACTCCCTCTTCAAATACTATAATATAGTATAAATATTATACTATATATATAAATATATATTTATAATATATATATAAATAAATTTATACTATATATATAAATAAATATACTATACTATATATAATATAGTATATAAATAAATATATACTATATATATATATAATATAGTATATAAATAAATAAATAGTATAGATAAAATCGTACATGCTGCCCCCTAAATTTGACATTTCATGTTCCACCTTCATTTCTCTGCATAGGTTTTCTGAGAATGTCCTCAACTTCCACCTTTTAGCTTCATTCAAGTATCACCTTCTACAGAAAGTCTTAGCTTATCCCATATTGGTTAGTTTTTTTCCCTCCTCTTCCTCAAATTATTGGGTGCTTACTTATCTGTGGTTCTATATCCCTTCACTATAGTCAGTGTAAGCTCTTTGGGCACCTAGGTGATGAAATGGATTGAATACTGGGCCTGGAGTCAGGAAGACTCATCTTCTTGAGTTCAAATTTGGCCTCAGACACTTACTAGCTGTGTGACCCTGGGCAAGTCACTTAAGCCTGTGTAACTTAGTTTCTAGATCTGTAAAATGAGCTGGAGAAGGAAAGGGCAAACTACTCCATATCTTTTCCAAGAGAACCTCAAATGGAGTCACAACATGACTGAACAACAATGGTTTACATTTTGTTTCATCTTACTAGATGCCTTGTACCTACTAGATACTTAAGTATTTGTTCTTGGGCTCTGTCAAAGGAGGTAGATTTCTTGCAAGTCCTAATCAAATTAGAAAAAAAAATCTTCAAGGGAAGGTAAGGAAAAGAGCTCTTCTTATTCTGTAAGGATCAGCTCACAGCTAGATAGAGATGCTCATCCACAAAGATTGGCCACCACTGATTAATTTTTTTCCAGTCATAAGAACTCAGAAAAAAATTACAGAGCTGCTGAGCTGCTGAAATCTTCATCAATGAAGGGGACAAACAGTGACACTAATGAAATTATGGATCCGTGCATGTCCCTGCACATGAGAACTCTGGAAAACTGATTGCTTTTTAGCCACACTGAAATAGCGTGTCCTGAAATGGGTGTATTGGAAATGTGATCCTCAGAAGGTCCTCTGTCTGGCGATCAGCGTGTCCTTCATTGCCAGCATCTGCCTGGGGAGCAGGGGCAGCGAGAACTCAGTCTTCCATGAGTTGGCACATGCCCTGATGTACTGGGGTCGCTCTGGTAATTAGGGCACGCTGTGAAAGCTGTGCTCAGTGGCACTCAAACTCCAGATTCCATGCCTTTTATTTTCTGTTTCCAACACTCTGGGTAGTGAATTAAAACAAGAAAAAATACATAGTGAAGAGAATTGAAGCAATTCAGCTGCTCTTGATAGCTTTGTTTGAAATTTTATATCCCAAAGGGTACAAGGAAAGGGGTGGCGAGAAGACACAAAAACAGGACAATCTGAGGCTTATGTTGGTGTTAGCTCCTCTTGTCCTTCACACTACCCTGGCTTTCCTGAGGCTCAGTACTTGGTTAATGTCTTCTCCATTTTATCTTCAAATACTACATGGATGGAAAGGCCTTTCCATTCCCTCTAACCCCAATATCCCAGGGTTTATCGATTGTCGTCTAATGGAAAGACCAGAACTGATCATTTTGTAAATCTTTGATAGTTGATAGCTAACATCAGGGCTGTGCTGATAAATGTTTAACAACCAGCTCTCTGGGGGAAAAAGTATATACAACACATTTTTAAGACCAACCTGAATTATTGATATTTCCCTCATCCCTTTCTTAAGTTGAGACAGTCAACAAAACAAAAATTCGAGTTCTGATTTGTAGTATTTGCCAATTTCTGAGGTATAAATGCTCACACTAAAAATTTAATATTTTCTTGTTTTATTAAGCTTGGATAAGTGATGCCTCTCTGGGTCTTACTTTTTCTCTCTTGAATAAAAAAAAGGAATATCCTAATACTGCATGGCAGGGATGTTGTAAGGGTCACAACTGGCAAATGAGTGGCACAGTGATGTTGCTAGAATGCTAGATCTGGAGTCAGAAATACTGGAGTTTAAATCCAGCCTCAGATACTATCTGTGTTACTGTGGGCAAGTCACTAAATCACTCCCAGCCTCAGTTTCATTATCTATTAAAGGGGAAAATATCTACCTATTAGGATTGTTTTGCAGCTCAAATGAGTTAATAAAAGACATGGAAAGTTTTCTAAACCTTAAAGTACTATATAAATACTAGTTATTGTTATTAATTGATATTACTATTATCACAGCGTACTTGTCACATACACACACACACATACACACACACACACATACACACACACACACAATGATTTGAAGAGAAAAAAGGTTTATGTGAATGCAAAAAAAAGGTTGTGTTTTTAAAGGTGGTTTCCCAACCACACAAAAGCTTCTCTCATGTTTCTTTTTTTGTTGAAAGAAAATGATCATTTCACCTGCACCAAGGCAGTGTGGTATGGTAGAAAGAGAACTCTACTTATAGTCAGGGGATACCTGGCTTTGAGTCCTGCTTCTGATAGCTGCCATGTGACCACGGGCAAGCCATCAGGTCTCTGACCTCTGGCATCCTCATTTGTCAAGTGTGGGTGATAATATTGTGTAATACCTGCCTCTCAGAAGGCTGCCATGAGGATCAGATGAGAAAATGGATGTCCGTACAGGACTTTAGAGGCCTTAAAACACAATAAAAATGTCAACCACCACTATTAATGAAGCCTTCTTTGTACTTTAATAGCACCTCTCCTTTCTTCCTCGCTTCAAACAGGGACTGGTCCTCTGAATTGGTTACCTTCTCTGCTTTTCTCCTGCAAAAGTTGTACACTTAGATTTTTGTAAATTAACGAAAAGGAAATTCATTCTAAACTGGTTGCTCACAATGACTGTCACAATATGATGTAGAAGCTTCTTCTCTTTCCAATAAAAGCAGAGCAATAAAAGGGTTTTCTCTAAGGTGCCCTGTCTGAATCGGTCTAATCTGGGATGTGATTGTATGTAGATTGATTCCTTCCATGAGTGAATTTATTAGAAGTTTGTCAATGATGATTGATATTGACACGGTATAGTTAATGTTCTTCTGATCTGAAGTCAGGCTCATTTTGAGCTGAAAGTCATCTTGGAAATCTTAACATGGTTTGTTCACAACTGGAAGGAGAATGGGAGGTCATACAGCCCAACTCCCTCATTTATCAGTTAAGGAAACTGAGGCCCAGAAGTGCAAAGTGGTTTGACTGAGGTGAGGAAAATGGGAAGCAGGGGAGGAAGAAGAAATTATCTAGTCCAGTTGCTTCATTTTGCCTAAGAGGAAACTGAGCCCAAAGTGGATTTGCCCAAGGTCACGTACAGGTTTTAAACAGAGCTGGGGTTCAAGGCCAGGCCCTCTAACTAAATCCAAGGCATGCTTTTCTGATCAGACGTACTGGCCAAGGAGTTTCTTCCATCTAAGTAGTAGAAAACCTGTGACTTCTTGGGTGGGAAAAGGTAGCAGGGAAGAAGAGCAAGGATTCATTAGTATATTTCTAAGGCTGCCTGAGTTGGAGGCATATTTTCATTTAAGGGAAACCAGAATTATAGACAAAATTTGATCATTTACAGAACATGTCTCCCTGACTACCCAACACACACAGAAAGACACACACATGCACGCATACACACACACACACACACACACACACACACACACACACATACACACACTCCCTGGAACTTATAACCTAAACTTGCTACTCTTTTTTGTCCTCTACAGCAGTTTTACTTTTCAGGCAGGAGAAATCTTTGAGTATCAATTTGAGAGTTAACAGAAACAAGCAAAAGGAATCCCATTAACCCTTAATCTTGGTTGATTGGCTTTTTTACTCAATCGTTTCCCCAGGCACATGTTCCACCTTCAAATATGTACCCTTCTCCTTTGGTTCCATCCTGGGTTAACTGGAGCCTGATAGGAATCTGGGATGTCAGTCTTAGAAGGCAGGCTTGTGGGTTCTCTTTGTCTCTGTCTTTCTCTACCTCTGTCTCTCCCTCTCTCCTCTCCACTCCTCTCCTCTCTCCTTTCCTCCCCTCCTCTCTCTCTTCCCTCCCCTCCTCTCTCTCTCTCTATCTCTCTCTCTCTCTCCCCCTCCCTCCCCCCTTCCTCTCTGTTTCTGTCTCTCTGTTTCTCTCTATCTCTGCCCCTCTATGTCTGTCTCTCTTTCTTCCTCTCTCTCTTCCCTCTCTATTTCTTTCTCAGAGCAGTCTTCCCTGGTGAATAACCATTATACTTAGGCAGCTCTGCTGCTGAATTTGAAAAGAACTCTGAACTTGAGTGAGTCCTAAGTTACTTGGAACCTGACGGCTTTGAACAAGAGAGGGGCTGAGGCTGGCAGCAGAGATGGGGAGAGCCGGAGCAGCCTCGTCTGGGCTCACGGGAGCCCATAGCAGCGGGGCTGTCGACCTTGGTCTCAAACAGTTCTGCTTCCTGCCCACATTTTCTTGCTTGTGTGCATAACCCCAAGGACTCTACACCACCCAGAGAAGCAGTTTAGAAAATATTTGAGGAAATAAAATGTCACCGGCCAAGCAGGACTTGTTCACATAAATGTTCCCTGTCTGTGTGAGGGCGGGGGAAAGTGAGGAGGGGGCAGCAGCAGAAATGTCTTTGGGATTTATAAGAACTACTATTTCTTCCCACTCATTCCACACCACCAGGGAGTTGAGGTGGCCTGTGTCGATGAGTTAGGAGGCGGTGGTAATGATGTTTGGTGGGGGAGAACAAGAATGGATTGATCTGTGGGTGGGAGGAGGACAGGGATGGGTAATGGGTGGGTGGGAGGAGGACAGAGAGGGAGCGATGTTCAGGTGGAGGAGGAGAGAACAGGGAATTGGATGGAGAGGTGTGGAGGGGAGGAGAGGGGAAGGCAGGGGCTCGGAAGAGGTGAAGCATATGGCTGGAGTTTTCCTTGTGATTAATGAGTGTAGTCAAAGTTAGCACAGATCCTGGCAAAGGGGGTCAAAGATAAAGAGTGAGAAGAGACCTTAGAAATTGTGTCCAGTGTTTCTTAAAGTTGGGTCAATGGAATTTGTGAGTCTATGAACCTGAATTTTACTACTTTGACAACAGTATTTCAGTGTAGTTGGTTTCCTTTATAATCCTATGTACTTTATTTTAGCCATTTAAAAACACTCATTCTGCCAATAAGGGTCCATTACTACAAAGATTAATTTCTAGTCCAACTTTCTCATTTTGCATATATGGAAACTAAATAAGTAAATGAATGAATGGATGAATACATGGTGTCCAATCATCTGTGATGGGTTGTTCAAGACTCTTCTGACTTTGTGTCTTGTAAGTCAGAAAAGTAGAATACTCTGAGGCCTCTTTCTTCCCTGCTGTCCAGAAATGAATGGGAGGAGGGAAGCGTTGGAGTTTATCTCTGGAAGCTGGTGTTGCCTTGAGAAGTTGTTGCTGTTTGCTGCACTTGTTTTTCTTTTGTTCTTGAAAAAGATTATGACCTCAGGAACGTGATGACATGCAAGTGAACTGGATTTGAGTGAAAGAGAGCTGTGCAGTCACCAACTTCACTTTCTGCTCCAGAGCCTTCAGGATCCAGTGGCATATAGATCAAGATGACTGGAGATGGCCCAATTGCATACAGAACAGGAGGTGGCTGTAGGGAAAAAATGGCATCCTGGGTAGAATATTACACTTGGAATCAGGAAAAGTTGGTTTCAAATCCTGCCTCAGACATTTGCAAGTTGTGTGACCATGGGCCAGTTACTTTGTGCATTTTATTTTATGCATATAACCTCACGGAACTTCTATTTTTTATTTGTAAAGTGAGGATTATATTTGCGATACTGACCTCACAGGATTACTGTGAAGTTTGAAAGTAGTTAATATACAGAATATCCCAAAGGTCTTAGTGCAGTTTTAATTTTTAATAGCTTAAAACTACTTAAGCTTTAAAAGTTTAAAATTATACTAAGACTCTTGGGATACCCTGTATATAAAGCACTGTGTGACTAAAAATGTGATAGAAATCCCAGATGCTGCTGCTGCTATTCCCACCAATACTGCTGTTATCACCACTATAACTACTACTACTACTACTTACTACTACTTCTACTACTGCTACTACTACTACTACTGCTACGACTACTACGACTACTACTACCACTGGTACTACTACTACTATCAATATTACTACTACTTATTACTACTACTTAGTACTACCACCACCACCACCACTACTACTACTACTACTACTACTACTACTATATCATTTTAGAAGTTGGAACATAAACTAGACCACAAGCCCAGGATTCTATTCCTAGGAGTACTCTAAGCTTACCAGGAGGATTTGGAGCCAAGCTATGCTCTGTACTTTTCAGGAATGAGATTTCTCTGAATTTTAAGTAGGGACAGTTTCATGATTATAATCAACCCTAAATTTTCAGCTGGACTCTTTAAGACCCTCCATAATCATTGAATCATCTTAGAACTTTAGTGGAAGGGACCACTCCAACCTCTCTGTTATCTAGATGAGAAAACCAAGGGACAGAGAGAAAATGACTTGCCAATTGTGACATCACTAGCAAGTGTCAAAATCAGGCACCTTGATGTGGCCCAGGCTTTCTAACCTTCTCTCTCATTGTTCTCTCTAAGTACTTCATACTCCAGCCAAATGAGACTAACCCCTAATCTTTCTTGTGGTATGTGTCTGAAAGTGATGGGCAAAGTTCGGTTCTGGAATTTTTTATTAAATGGATGGTTTGTTAGCATTTGCAAAGGGAAGTGGTGAGCATGAAGAACCAGGATTACTTTACCTGAAGTGGTTGGTTGTTGTCCTTTGTCTTAGAAGAAGATCAAAATGACACCATCATTGTAAAGTGAAATTTCAGTGTGTCTGACTGTGGCTGATCAGACCAATACGGGCTCAGAATGCTCTACCACAGGTTGGGCACAGATAGTCTGTGTGAATATTTGGGGTGAATATCCCAAATTTGTGCATCCTGCATTTACTTTGTACTGTCTCAATTCTGCTTTGCTCAAAGAACACAGCATCTTTTCTTACGTGGGCATGCCATCCTGAGTAGTCCTGTGCCAGTGTCTCCCATGTTGCATAGTCAAATCCAAAGTTCTTGAAAGAGACCTTGAGAGTGTCCTTGTATCATTTCTTCTGGCCACCATATGATCACCTGCCCCATGCAAAATCTCCATAAAATAGTCTTTTTGACAAGCGTACATTGGCATTCAAACAACGTGGCCAGTGTGGCTTCAGAAAGAGCTAAGGAACAGTCAATATGGTGTTTGCTGCCCAACTACTCCAGGAGAAATGCCAGGAGCAGAACAGAAGTCTGTATACAATGTTTGTAGATCTGACCAAGGCCTTTGACACTGTTAGTCATGAGGGCTTATGGAAAATTGTGTCAAAATTTGGTTGCCTGGAGAAGTTCAAACGTTAATTTCATGATGGCATGTTTGCCTGGCATTCTGGATGATGGGCAAAGCTCTCCTGCCTTGCTGGTCACCAGTGAAGTGAAACAGGGCTGTGCGCTTGCTCCCATGCTTTTTAGCATGATGTTTTCAGCTACATTGACAAATGCTTTCAAATGAGGATGAATACGACATCAAGGTCAACTACCACACTGATGGTAAGTTCTTCAATTTGAAAAGGCTACAAGCCAAGACCAAAGTGGAAGGATTGTTGGTGCATGATATTCTGTTTGCAGATGATTGTACGCTCAATCCAGCCTCTGAAGCTGAGATGTAACAAAATATGGATCAATTCTCTGCTGCCTGTGCTAATTTTGGCCTAATAATTAACACCAAAAAAACACAGATGCTCCATTAAGTTTATCAGGAGTGGTTTACACTAGAATAACCTACTCTTTGGGCTGGATTGGTAGATCAAAGGAATACTCTCCTTTTTGACTGTATGGGGAGGTATGGGCCATGATAGATGACAGCAGAATTAGGTACAACAGGAATCAGGCCTGGCTAATCAAATGATTCATATTCTCTTTGTACAGCCTGGAGTTATATATCACTAAAGAGGAGTGAACTGATGATCTAATTCTCACTAAAATGGGAAAAGCATACTGTCCAATTTCTCTTGGGACCTTTTCCTTTTCTATTTTTTTGCTTTAACTTTCCAATTAAGTCCTTACTAACATTTTCCACATTAAAATGAATACTACCTTTTATTGTTATTTTGATGTCTTCTGTTTTTCTATCACTTACATTTCCAGTCTATCCCTTGCCCCAACACAAAGCCATTCTTAATAACAAAGGATTAAGAGGAAATAAAAAGGGGAAGGGAAGGAGGGGGAGGAAGGCAGTTAGTCAAAACTAATCAGTCCATTAACAGGTTGACAGTATAGGCAATTGTTTCATGCCCATAGTCTTCCATTTCTGTCAAATCAGAAGCACAATTTCTCCTTTTGTCTTAAAGGCCAAACAATCATTGTTAATTACACAGTGTTTAGTTTCACTTCATTTGGTTTGCTTTTTCTATGACTGTTATTTCCTAGAGAGCTAGATAGTATAGTGGATAGAGTGCTGGACTCATAGTCAGGAAGACCTGAGTTGAAATCCTATCTTAGGCACAAATGTGTGTGTGTGTGTGTGTAACACTTTGCAAACATTAAAGCTACATATGTATACATGTGTGTATTATTATTATTGTTTTTTATGTTTTTGTTTCCATTGTTATGGTCCTTGTATATACTGTTTCCTTGTTTCTGTTTACTTTGTATCAGTTTATATATCTTCTAATGCTTCCTTATAGTCTTCATAGTCACCATTTCTTACTCTACAGTAATATATTACATTCACAAACTACCTATTGTTTAGCCATTTTCCAATTCATGGACATCTATTTGATTTTCAGTTCTTTGATGCTACAAAAAGTGTTGCTAAAAATATTTTGATTGATATGGAACCTATTTTTAGTCTTCTTGGAACCTATTTTTGGTCTCCTTGGGTGTATTTTAATTCCTTTCTTAGCATAATTAGCAAATTCTTGGGGTCACTTTCATTTTCAGAGGACAGTTCTAGAGAGAGAATATCTTAACACAGAGGAATGTGTAGGTAAAGATGTCATTTCTTTTTCATTAGAACACAGTGGAGTGAGGTGGTAGAGACAGGGGAGAAAGGAAATGGAAAGAGACCTTTTAAGATGTGCCATATAGATGACTAATTATATTTAGTTTTAAACTTCAATTCAAGTATGTATTAGGCACCAGGATATGTCAGGATCTATTTTCAGGACAAAAGCACTTTGCAGACAAATTGAACAATTCAGTCAATACTGCTACAATAGGCCTTTTATTTGGGATGTTTATGAGAGGAGTTTGTAGAAACAGCCAAGAGAGCACAACTGCAGAGGAAAAGAGCACAGGAAAATGTAGTGGGGCATCCCAGTCACCTGCTGAACTCTGGACCTGGGACTGATGCCTCTAAAGGGACTCTGAGAACGGACACAATCAAGGATGAAACAAGGGCATTTCAGGTGTTTCATAATGATTTTTAAGAGGTTTCTTCTAGGCCTTGGTACATGGTTACATCAAATTCTTTCTGAGAATTTCGAGTTCGTGTCTCATCTAACTCCTGGCATCATCCTATATGCAAGTATTTCCTAGGGCAGGAAGGAGTCCCACTTTGGCAGATCTGATTGGTTCTATGAGGTCACAGGCAGGGGATTGCCAGTTAATCAGTGCTCCAACCAAAGGACAGAGCCAACAGAAGTGAATTTGCCAAAGGTCACACAGCTAGTAAATATGTGAGACAGAATTTCAATCCAGGTCTTCCTGACTCCAAGTCCATTGCCTCTCTATTCTGCTGTGAGGGTGAGTTCACCAGGCTTGTCACTTGCCCTGCTCATTAGTGAGAATTTTACTTATTCTCTCCTTCCCATCTTGTCCCACAATCTGTCAGTCAGTCAACATACACTTATTATGTAAATGTGGTCAGAAAAAGCATTACAAGGATACTTTCAAAGTCTTTCTGAAGAACTTTGAAATTGATTGCATGATATAGGAGACAATGGCAAAGGACTGCTCAATATATTGCATTTTAGGATGCATAAATAATACGATTTCTGGAAAACATGGAAAGACTTACACGAGTTGTTTTATAGTGAAGTGAACAGAACTAGGAGAACATTGTACACAGTAACAGCAACATTGTGTGATGATCAACTAAAATGACTTAGCCATTCTCAGTCATACAATGATCCCAGACAACCCCAAAGGACTAGTGATGAGGCATACTATTAGCCCCCAGAGAAAGAAATATTGTTTGACTACAAACTGAAATATGTTATTTTTCACTTTCTTTCATTTTTTCTTAATCTGAGTCTTCTTGTACAAAATCACTAAAATGGAAATATTTTACATTAAGAAAAGGAATGGTTAAATAAAATGTATTATGTTAAAGTTAAAAAAAAGGATGAAAATGACATCACTATGCTGGAGTCAAGGCACAATGTGTCCAACTGTGGCTGATCAGACTAATATGAACTCAGAATGTTCTACCACAGCTTGGGAACAAATAGTCCATATGAATATTTGGGGTGAAACTGTCTCTGAATTTGTACATCTCCCATTTTTTTTGAGCTATGTGAATCTGTTTCACTCATAGAACACAGAAACTTCTTGATTTGCATTTCTCTAATGAATAGTGATTTAGACCTTTTTACATGACTATAGATAGCTCTGATTTCTACATCTGAAAACTGCCTCTTCATATTCTTTAACCATTGATCAAATAGGGAATGACCCGTATTTTTTTACTAAATTTTACTCAGTTCTCTATACATTTATATAGAGAAATGAGGTCTTTATCAGATACTAGTTGTAAAAATTTTTTTTTTCAGTTTTCTGCTTTCCTTAGGCTTTTGGTTATATTGGTCTAGGTTCTGCAAAAAAAAAAAAAAATTATATGATCAAAATTATCTATTTTGTTTTTGCAATATCTCTTCTTTGGTCCTGAATTCTTCCCCTATACATAAATCTGACAGATAAACAATTCCATGCTCTCTTAATTTTCTTATAGTATCACCTTTATGTGTAAATCGTATACACATATTGACCTTATCTTGTTGTACAGTGAGAGATGTTGGTCTATACCTGGCTTTTGGCTTACAGTTTTTTAATCGGTTTTTGTCAAATAATGAATTTTTGCTCCAAAAGCTTGGATCTTTGGGTTTATCATATACTAGATTACTAAACTCATTTACTACAATATAATTTGTATCTAATCTATTCCACTGATCCAAAACTCTTATTTCTTAGATAGTACCAGACCGATAATTACTACCTTATAATACAGTGTGAGATCTGGTCCAGCTAGACCACCTTTTTTCAATTTTTTTTTCATGGACTCCTTGACATCCTTGAGTTTTTGTTCTTCTAGGTGAATTTTATTCTTGTTTTTATCTAGCTCTATGAAATAATTTTTTGACAGTTTGGTATGGCATTGAATAAATAGATTAATTTGAGTAGAATTGTCATTTTTATTATATTGCTGAGGTCTACCCATGAGCAATTAATATTTTTCCACTTGTTTAGATCTGATTTGATTTATGTCAAAAGTGTTTTATAGTTGTGTTCATATAGTTCTAAGGTCTGCCGTGGCAGAGAGATTCCTAAGTATTTTATGTTTTCTAGTTATTTTAAATGGAATTTCTTTTGCTATCTCTTGCTGCTGGACTTTGTTGGTAATATATAGATATAGTATCTCAACTTTGCTAAAATTGCTAAAAATTTCAAGTACTTTTTAAATTGATGCTAAATATAATATCATATCATCTTCAAAGAATGGTAGTTTTTTCCTCAGTGCCTATTTCAATTCCTTTAGTTTCTTTTATTTCTCTTATTGCTGTAATTAACATTTATAGTGCAGTATCGAATAGTAGAGGTGATAATGGTCATTCTTGCTTTAGCCCTGATTATATTAGAAAGGCTTCTAGGTTATTGACATTACAGATCATGCTTGCTGATAGTTTTAGATCAATATTACTTATTTTAAGGATTGATCCATTTATTCCTATGCTCTCTGGTGTTTTTAATAGGAATGTGTGTTGTAATTTGTTAAAAGCTTTTTCTGTGTTTGTTGAGAGAAAAATAATTTGTTAGTTTTGTTATTGATATGGTCAATTATACTGAGAGTTTTCCCAATATTGAACCAGCCCTGCATCCTTGGTATAAGTCCTACCTGGTCATAGTGTATGATCCTTGTGATTTATTGCTCTATCCTCTTTGATAGTATTTTAAATTTTTTGCATCAATATTCGTTAGGGAAATTTGTCTATAATTTTCTTTCTTGGTTTTGACTCTTCTTGGTTTAATTATTGACACAATATTTGTGTTGCCAGGGGGAGGAGCCAAGATGGTGGAGTAGAAAGATTCACATATATGCTAGCTCAAACCCACAGCCCATAAATTGCCTGTAAAAAGAACACCCAACAAATTCTGGAGCAGTGGAAGCTGTGCAGCAAGGGAATGAAGGAGATTTCCATTCCAGAGAGCCCTGAAAAACCAACCTCAAGGGTCCGTTGCACACCTGATGGGAGTGGAGCCCAGCCATTCCCTGGCTGCACGGCACTGAGAGGAGCAGATCTGAGCAGGCTTCAGGGATGAAATCTCGAGTGGCCACAAAGGTCCCTCCACCCAAAGGTGCACAGGTCAATGAGAGAGACTTCTGGGCTGGCTGAGAGGGGAGCGGGGTGTCTCCATAAGTCAGGCCCCCTCGGGAGGCAGTGGCAGAGACAGGGACAGCAGCATACCCGGGCTCCCCAAACAAGCAGGAGCTCAGATCCATTACTGAATGAATCCACATAAACCCCCTGAGGGAACTGAGCCTGGAAGGCAGCCCTGCCCCCACCTGAGTACCAGAACTTAAGCTTACATTGAATAGCAGCCATGCCCACCGCTGAAAGCCCAGAGGCTGGGGAGTAGTATTTGAATCTCAGACCCCAAGCACTAGCTGGGCAGATCTAGGCGGGGGTGGAGAGGAATCTCAGAATTCAAGTACCTGGCTGGGAAAATGCCCAGAAAAGGGGAAAAAAAATGAGACCATAGAGGGGTACTTTCTTGGTGTCCAGATGTTTCTGCCCTTCCTCTCCGATGAAGAAGAACAATGCTTCCCATCAGGTAATAATCAGGTCTAAAACCAAGAATCACCTACCCAGCAAAACTGAGTATAATACTTCAGGAGTCAAGGTTTCTGTATCCAAAGCATCTGAAATAGATATCCAATGGGCTCAGGCCATGGAAGAGCTCAAAAAGGATTTTGAAAATCAAGTTAGACAGGTGGAGGAAAAACTGGGAAGAGAAATGAGAGAGATGCAAGAAAAGCATGAAAAACAGGTCAATACCTTGCTAAAGGAGACCCAAAAAAACGCTGAAGAAAATAATACCTTGAAAAATAGGCTAACTCAATTGGCAAAAGAGGTTCAAAAAACCAATGAGGACAAGAATGCTTTCAAAAGCAGAATTAGCCAAGTGGACAAAGAGGTTCAAAAGCTCAATGAAGAAAATGGTTCTCTCAAAATTAGAATGGAACAGATGGAGGTTAGTGACTTTCTGAGAAACCAAGAAATCACAAAACAAAACCAAAAGAATGACAAAATGGAAGAGAATGTGAAATATCTCATTGGAAAAACAACTGACC
>JAQQSK010006593.1:0-14359 GCA_028658325.1 Potorous gilbertii
AAGGCCCATGGGAGAAGGGAAGATCCCTCCAGGCTGAAGGGAGCAGAGCTAGGGGATAGTTTTCTGTTTGTCTGAGGTTGGGGAAAAGGCAGAAAGGCCAGTGAGTGGAGCCTGTGCCTGGAAGGGGCATAATCTAAGAAGAATGCAGACATCTGCAGCTCACTTGGATTCTGTCTTATCTAATGAGTGGATTTATGAGGTTGAATTAGATGACATAACATGCCATTTACACAGCTCATAGTGTAAGAAGGGATATTGTGGTATCTTTGCTTCCAGAAATGTTCTTGAAAAAGAGTAAAACTCCTGGCCTGCTGGGAGCATGTGACAAGTTAAGCATGGGTAACTTGCTTTGCAAGTGATGCTAAAGCACATCCTGGCTTCAGGGCGGGTGAAAAACGGCCCAAACCTCTGAGGTCATGCCCAGGTCACAAGTATCCTCATTACCACACTTTCCCAACTTGCATACAGAGGGGATGTAGGGAAATGAAGAGGGAGGAATTTAGCCCTAACAAGAAGGACAGAAATATCACCTCACTGCTGCTTCTGTATTCCTAGTGCCCCCACATCCACTGCCTCCTGAGAAGCAGAAAAAAAACAAGGCTTCCACTCCCCATTGTCTCTGACTTCTTTCAGTGAGAATAGGTCTATAACATGGGTCTTCAGGGGGCACTCTGGGAAGGGAAGCTAAGGCCTTGACCTTGCCTGGAAGGTCCTGTGGTCCCCAAACCATGTCTCTCACAATTGCCTTTTTAAATACATTTCTGGGACAAAGAATAAATTATTACAGAGAAGTGTCTAGCTACTCCACTAACTTTGTCCAAGAAAACCCCCAATGGGGTCAGGAAGAATGGGGTCCAACTGAAAATAACTGAACCCCAACTTCCTTTCAGCACTCAATTCACTGAACTGCTAGCTCCAAACATGAAATGCCCAGGTCTCCCCCACTTTGGAAAGACCTTCCCTTAACCTCATCCTTCAGCCAACCTCTTTCCTCCTTTTCAGGGTCAGCTAGGTGGTGCAGTAGATAGAGCACCAGTGCAGGAGTCAGGAGGACCTGAGTTCAAATATCACCTCAAACACTTGACACTCACTAGCTGTATGACTTTGGGCAAGTTACTTAACCCCAACTGCCTCATCCTGGGTCATCTCCAGTCATCCTGGTGAATATTGGGTCACTGGATTCAGATGGCTCTGGAGGAGAAGTGAGGCTGGTGACCTGCACAGCCCTCCCTCACTCAAAACAAAGTCAAGTGCAAGTCGTGTCTTTATCAACAACAGACAAACACACTTTCCTCCTTTTCACAGGTCACTTCTTAGACAAAGCTCCCTCTACTGAATGGTCTCTCTTTTTCCCACCCTCTGCTCCCTTCTCCAACACTTGCAAACCATTGAGGCAGCTAAAAGCAATGGTGTCCTTATTTGTAAAGACCCTAGCCCAGGGGTGGGGAACCTGTGGCCTGTGTTACTTTACAATTAAATCATTTTCATTTTTTTAAATTTTTCAAACTACTTAGGTTTTTACAAAACAATGTACATTTTCAAGTAACTAACTGAAGCTCCTTGAGTGCAGCCTGCTTTGATTAGACCCAAGTGTAGCCTCTTCGTTGGCTTTTTTCCTGACTTTTCTGTATCATTCATTATTGTCACTCATCCTGATGTGTTAGATAAACATGTCCTTGAGAATTCCTGTCCTAGTTCTCCTGCTGCCTGTGGGACTGATTCCCAAGGGATCCATAAGTCCTCTCTCTGATCTCACCTGGTCTCCTTTGCTCCCTGCCCACCTTCTTCCCTTCCCATGTGAATGACTGTCCCTCCATCCTGGGCCTGCTGTTTTGTAGCTAAGTATCAGTTGTCTGCATGATTTGAACTGGCTGGGTGGAACTGCAGGTTGTGCTGGACCTCAGGTAGACCTGCATTCAAACCCTGCCTCAGATACCTATCAGCTGTGTCAGGTCACTCAATCTCTTAGCCTCAGTTTCCTCATCTGTATATTTGAGACACTGCCCTGGGGAGCAGAGGAGAAATAATGTCTTATCTTAAACTCATTGAAGTTAATGTTGAGATATTCCTCAGCCTAGAGGTCCTAAGAACCTCCTAGACAGAAATAAAAATGATAATAGCTCACCTTTTTATCACACCCATGGGACAGGAACTGCCAAGCTCTTGACCAATGGAATCTGTAGAGCAGCCTTTGAGGGGAGGTGCCAATGTTCTCCCCACTTTATAATTGAAGAAAGTGAGACAAACAGGTCTAGTGACTTGCCAACAATCACACAGAGGCTAAGATCAAATGTGAACCCTTGGTTCTTCCTGACTCCAGGCTCAGGCCTCTCTCCCCTGTTCCAACCAGCTGGAATTCCTTCCAGAAGATAAAGTAGCTCAACCCCCTGGGAATTACCCAGTGGTTAGAACCCCAAGGGAAGAAGGTCCAATAGAGACATAATTAGGGGTTGTCCCAGCCTCAGTCCATTTGGGCAGGCAGGGTAGCCACTTTCCTTATTGGGGTGGTTGGGTAATAGAGACAGGAAGTCAGGTGATTTGGGTTTGTTGAGAATGTTAACCTTGGCCTCAGAATTTGCAAAATTTGTTTCAATGGGGATGTTTTCTCTTTCCCAGAATGTCTGGTGAGGTCAGGGGAGGTAGGTCTCTAGTTAATTCAGTCAGAATATCTTGGTGGAAACTGCCCAGTTATTGGAGGTCTCCTTCAAGAAAGAATCAGGGAGTTTAGGCTGTGAAAAAAAGCACAACTAAGGGTCTGTCTTTATTCTCATAACTCTGTAAGGAAGCTCATTGTCTTTGACATCCAAGGTAACTTTTTGGAGAGAATCTGTGCCCCCCAAATTCAGTTTGTTTCTTCCACATTAGCAACCTAGAAGCCATCCTTGATTCTTTCCTCTGCCTTGGTTCCCTTTTCCCATAGAACATTAGTTACTAAATCTTCTTGATTATCCTTTTGATTTCTCTGAGTCTGAATATGGTATATTGTTATCTCCAAGTTTTACAATTTTACTGCCTATTTCTGCCTTTCATTTTGTTCTTTTGGGAACTGTCTGCCTCTCTTCATTCCACTATTTTGCTGAACCATGTTGGAATACTGGCTATAGAAACAATTCTCTGTAATTGGACTAAGTAAACAAAACTGCCCATGTGAGCCACCTCCTCTCAACAGACCTAACTGTGAACTTAACTGGATTGACTTAACTAAATCTGTAGGCAGTGGGGAGGGGGTGGGGGAAAAGGAAGGAAAATCAACTCTGAAGGGGACAGATCTCTGTATGCCTAAAGTTTAGTCCTAACCACATCACTTCCTCTCAGTAAATTCTAGCACCTCCCACAATATCTATGTGTAATTAAAAATGCATCGGTTAGCTATTGAAGAGCCCTAAAAAGCTGGGCCCCAGTCACCTCTCCAATTTGGTTACACATAGCTCTTTCTCACATAGCACTGAGCAGCCAAACTGGCCTTTTGGCTTCTCCCTATTGGTGATGCTCCATCCCAGTCATTGTCTTTATCCTGGTGGCTCCCAGGGTTAAAGGGTATCCCTCTCTTAAAATCCCTGAGTTCCCTGGAAAAGCTCTAAAAAGGCTTTTAATTCTCAACTGAGCAGTCAGTTTTACCACCAAGCCAAATAGGTTTGTAGATATCCGTGTAAATATGTGAATATATAAATCTGTAGGTAGCTAAATATGCTCCATCATTTGCCTTTATTTTTCACCCCCCAACCTTTCCCTTTCCTCTCCAGTTGAGGAAATGAGACCCTCGGTGCTCTCGCCCTCTGTTCCAGGCCCTGAAGGATGAGTCTGTGCCTCAAGGCTTCACTGTCCAGCTCAGCAAAGTTTTCTACCACAAAGCCCCTCCCTGCCCATCATACTCCATTGCTAGATAAGGTCCTTGAGGGTGGGGACTAGTTTCCTTTTGTAAGAAACAAAAACGGGGTATAGTGCTCCCCTCACCCCCAAAAGCAATCCCACGTCAGTCCCTCTCTGGTCTCCTTCCTAATTTCCTGCCATCCTTTGGCCCCTGCACCAACATCTCCTGCTTCCTGCCCGTCTTCCTCTACTATTAGAATTTACGTTTTAAGCAAGGGAAGAGAAAGAGTTGGGCCTCCCAGGGTATGGAATCAAATTACTAAATCAAGTCACAGCCAGACCCCTAGACTTAGAAGGATGTGGGAAGGTTTATATCAGTAGATAAAGTTTATAAAATGAGCTGTAACAGGAGTTCGGACCCAGGGGTCCTGATGTCCTGACCCCGAGTCCCTGTTAGGATCTACCTATATTCCCATGCGAGAAGATCTCTTGGCAGATGAAAACAAGATAGAAGTTAAGCCCCCTCAAGGTTAAAATGGGGGATGGAAGGTCAGGAATGGAGATGGACCAAGAGGGCAAATGTCTCCAGTTTGGAGGAGAGCTCAGTGGGGGTGGGCTGGTCTGGGCCCAGGCTGAAGAAAAGAAAAGGGGTGTGAGAAAAGAGGGGATTGTTTGGGAGAAACAGGAGGGATTTAGCCTGGGCATATCCTTGTGGGAAAGATGAGTGTATTGGTTGGAGAGCTGGAAAACCAGGAGATTCTGAGCAAGAAATCTTTAGTCTCAGAGAAAGGTAAGGGATGGAGGGAGGGACGTGGTAGAGAAACAGTGAAGGGGAGCTCACGTATGACCAGCCAGGTGGGTGGGGGCCCTGGTGGAATTCTCTCCCTGCGGTGACGTTTGAAACCCTAGGAGGAGGGTAGGGAAGAAGAGGGGTCAATTTAGAAGATGGACAGCAGGGCTGGGCAGGACTTTTGGGATTAGACCAGAGCAGGTTGTCTGGGAACTGAAGCAGTAGGTGGTGACATCTCTACCTTCTTTGGAGCTAAGGTCTCTATGCATTCTTCATTCAGAACAGAGAACCCTTCATGTTCCCTGGAGCTGAGGGCTCTGACCTGTTCCCTTGGAAGGGAGATGTCTCTGCCCTATGCCCTTGGTGGTGAATTCTCTGCCCTTTGCTTTGGAAAAAAAACTCCCAGCTGCCCTCCTCCTGAGATGGAGTCTCTCCCTTGAGGGCAGAGCAGGGCCTTTGTAACCATTCTGAGAGCTCCCCCTCCCTCATTCTTGGCAAGTCAGCATCCACCCTGGGAGAAGGCAAAACCAAGGTCTCTCCCAGCCTGAGGTTCTTCTCCCTTCCCAGGTCACCTTACAGAGGACCACAGGCTATTCCTAGGCCAGAGACCAAGGAGAATGATTCCTGTGGCTCAGAAACCCTCATCTCAGGTGAGTGCAGTCCATCCACAGGCCTGATCAGCATCAGCAAATCTGTAATCCAAGAGAGTCAAGGAAGCTTTATCCTGTTAGAAGTGTCTTGTCCTTTGCACTGCTGACAGCAGAGAAGTTCTCCTGGTTCTGCTCATGTCCTCCTGCCTCATTCCATACAAGTCTTCCCAGGTCTCTCTGAATCCTTCCCAATTTTTTCTTAGGTCAAGTCCATTAGCATTTAGAAAGTGGCTTCTCTGTGCCAAGCACTGTACTAAAGTTTTGGTTGTGCAAAGAAAGTTTAAAAAAATTAACAGTCCCTGCTCTCCTTGAGCTCAGTCTAATTGGGAGAAAATATATCAGCATCTGGATGCAAACAAGCTTTGTAGGGGATGGATGGGATGCACTGTGAGAGAGAAGGGACCAGATATAGCTTGTTTTCATGAGGGGAGATGTTAGTTGGGATGTGAAGGATGCCAGGAGGCCCAGGTGAGGTGAGAGGAGGCAAAGGGTCAGGGGATGGAGGGTCTTGGTCAAGGAGCAGCCAGGAGGTCAGTGTTCCTGGGTCAGAGAGAAGAGGACCAAGGTGTAAGAAGACTGGAAAGAGTTGAGGGGCTGGTTAGATTGTGTGAGTTATGTGCCAGGAGCCATATCAGTATTATCTCATTTCATCTTTTTGTAAGAATTGTCAGTGTACTTGCTAATGACAGGCAGAATATGGGAGTGCAGATTACACACAGGCAGTGTACTGTGGTTTATTTATCCACTCAAGAGTGTGGCACACCCCCTGATGGACATGTTTCTCTTAATTTAACCAAGGACATAGAGACCAGCTCTCCTCCTGAGATATATGACCCATCCTTTGGGTAGGATCCCTGAGGCTTTGTAGGCAAGCTTACCAAGATGTTTTAGGTCAGATCAGGTTGTGAGACAGAGAGAGGGAAAGGAACATTTTTAGGAAAAGACAGTGTGGATTTAGAGTTAGATTTAGGAAGGTCTGTCACAAGGGTCTTTAGCATAGCTACTTATACCAGTCCAAACAAAATGGTAGCTGCTTGACCAGTCATTTAGGTAATCAACATTTCCTAAGCCCTTTGTGTCTTCTTAGACAGAATAACAGGACAGAAAGTGGGTCCTGAGTTTTCTCCAAGAGATTGGGGGAAGGGAGGTTCCTTGAGGGCCGTTGACCTACCTCATGACATCCAGTATAGCATCCAGTGGAGTGAGTTATGGTTTTTCCAAAATTCATTTTCAAAAAGCATTGCCCACTTTCTATGTGAAAGCCTCAGGGGTCAGATTTGGGGGACCTTAATGCAAAAGGTGTGAGTGTGCTTTCTAGAGTTAATGGAGGAAAGGGATTGGGGGAGTGGGGTGAGCAGAGAGCAGCAGTCACAGGATACAGGTTGGGCTGATGAGTTGAACTCTCTCCTATCAGGAGACAGGGCCTATGGGGGAGGGCTCTAGGGGGCTGAGTGAGGCAGGAATCATGGCATGAAGGTAGCATCAAAGACCACTTCTTGACCTCTGACGCCTAGTCAGATTACAGGTAAGCCATCTGACTTCCTAGCTCAGACCTTCCTGGAACTGCAAGCCCAGCACAGGATTTTTAGAAGACATCCTCATGTCAAGGAAGAGGGTTGCTTCTGCCATCCAGGGCATCTACCAGGAGGAGGAGTCCAAGGCAGAATTTGCCTAGAAATGTGGACCATACGGAAAGCAGAAGAAGACCTTTATGATGGGGTCCACCACTCTCTTTCTGCCTCAGTCCTGAATCCCCAGAATCATCTTCCATTCACACCCATGGCTAGAAATTCAGGTCTCTGCCTTCTCTGCTGCTATTCCTGGTCTCCATCAGCTGACCCCCTCTTCTTTCTTGACCCTGTACTAGAGCACCTACTTGGTCTCCAAGGCTCATATTGTGCCTGGGCCAAAATGTAATACCTGGTTCCTCCTGAGAGCTCCTGTTCCCATATCTGTCCATCAACTCTCATTTTCCCTCCTTCATCAAGGAGAAGGGATTGAGTCCCTTCTGCTTCTGAGGAGAAAGATTGCCACATTAAAACTCTGGCAGTCGACTAATCCAGAGAAGTTAGTGCTATACTTTGAAGTCCTGGCTACAAATAGAACTGAGTGTGTCCTAAATTAAATTAAGGTGTAGTCTCCTCTGAAGTCACATGGATACTTGTGATGTTTTACCCTCTATCAGTGGGTCATACCTTCACAAAGCATACTCTTAACATCTGGTGTAAAGGCCATATGTTCAGAAATTATAAAGAAAAGAGTGAAAAACCTCATTACATTAAAATGACAATATCCTGGGATCTGAATGCAATCCCTCTGGAGCACGCAGGGGTGGGGAACCTGCAGCATTCAGGATCCTTAAGTGCAGCTTTTCGACTAAATCTCATCTTACAGGATAAATTTGTCAAATTTGGATATTAAAGCATCAATGCTAAATTTGCAGAGGGCCCCTTCAGGAAAGGAAGGATGAAAGCTAAGTAAGGTAAAGGGATAAGGAGTGAGTAGAGAGCAGCAAGGTGGCCCAGTGCATAGAACCCTGGGCTTGGAATCAGGAAGACTCATGTCATGAGTTCTAATCTGAAACCAAACACTTACTAGCCCCGTGATGTGATTTAGGTCACTGACCTATGTTTGCCTCAATTCATTATTTTTAGAATGAGCAGGAAATGACAAACCTCTCATGTGTGTTTGCTCAGAAAATCTCAACTAGGATCTAGCAAAGTCAGACACAACTGAAACAAGTAAATAATGCCATGCCATATGTTAAGGCCTGGGAATTCAAACAGAAAAGAAGAAAAACTCTCCTCTTCCATAGAGATTCCATTTGAAAAGGAAAGACAACACACCAGAGGAAGAGATTTAGGGCAAAAGACACAGGGACAGGTTGGCACAGTCAGTGGGAAGTTCCAAAATAGTGCACCACAGTGCACATGTGCAAATGTAGACATGTTTGGACTGACCCTTTTCTTTTGTAGGTGTTTGGAGGATGTGAGCTCACCCCACGGTGGAGAAGAGAGAATGTAGAAGGATGGGGAAGGAAAGAGATGTGCATGAGCTTCTGATGAGCACAGGTTAGGGATTCCAGACATAGATTATCAAATAAAAAACGTGTGGCTTTCCTCTAGTGATTGTTCCTATTATGAATGAATAGAATGCAGGGAAGAGTCATGAGTCAGAACATCTAGTGAGAAGAATTGTGAACTCTTGGGAATCTATAAAAATCAGGGAGAGAATAAAAAATTCTTTAATTGCTCAGAAATTTCATAACAGATAAAAAGGAAGCCGTATGTGACATATATGAATACAAGATAAAAGAGATGTTTTAAAGGAAATCAAAATGATAAAAAGATGAAGAGATTTTTATCCCCAAGAAAGAGAATTGCTCCACAGTAATACAGCTTCTTAACCAGTGAATCATACTGTTCTGCTAGAAATGGGAAGCATGTTTTGTATGTACCAGATTGTGACAATAGATGGGTCCTCCCAAGCATCAGAGGAATTGAAGAAGCTGTCACTTTCTTGTACAGTCTCCATCAATCTTCTTCATGAATTATTCTTTTGACTCCCTAAACAACTGAAAGCTCAGTGGTCCAGAGTTGTAGCAGCATGAGAAAATAATTTATTTTTCATAAATTTGCAATGTCTTTCTTATACATTGGCTTAATCTCTAACCCCATTAGATAAAATTTTGCATTTTTAATGAAGGCAGGAACCCCAGATTCCCCATATAGCTATGTTTATTTCTCTATAATTAAATATTAAAATGAATGAATGTTTTTATTCCATGAACACTTGAAAGCAATCATAAAGCAAAGAGAGAAGATGTTTAAGTATGACTCATCATACCCAGGGTCATTTCAACCCTTGAGTATAAGAGTAGAGAATTCTTCTTCATTTGGCTGGAACCAGCCTCATACCACTCAGGTGAGGCCTTATTGTGAATAATCTCTCTTTAGAAATCTTTTCATACTTTTCTCTACTTCATACTTTTACCAAATTGACTTGATAATTTCTTTCTTCACTCCTGAGACATCACTATCACGTGGTTATTTTTTTCCTCCCAGAATACACAGTACTAATCCACTTTTCACAAAATCTTCATAGAATATTCTGAATATGTCACTTAGAACAAAGGTGGAATTATACATGATCCCAGTATCTCCCATCCAGATTCTTGTGCATCACTAATAGAGCGCAAACCTTTTTTCTTAGGGGCAGGTAGGTGGTGCAGTGTATAGAGCACTAATGCAGGAGTCAGGAGGACCTGAGTTCAAATCTCACCTCAGATACTTGACACTCACTAGCTGTGTGACCTTGGATAAGTCACTTAACCCCAATTGCCTCATCCTGGGTCATCTCCAGTCATCATGATGAATATCTGGTCACTGAAATGAGATGGCTCTGGAGGAGAAGTGAGGCTGGTGACCTGCACAGCCCTCCCTCACTCAAAACACAGCTAACTGCAAGTCATGTCATCATTTCTCTGATGGCATGGTCTTCCTTGACAACAAAGGACAAGCAAACATATCATGTTCCTAATTCCATCAGGAAGCATTGTCTAGTAAAACATTTGATTGCTTTACTTGAAGGATAGTTCCATCATGATTCTCATTTCAAATGTAAAATGCTTTTCTCCATATTCCATTGTGCTCTTAATAACTGATTTCAATTGTTGGCTCTGATACTTGTAAAAGTTATATGAGTGTTAGGGAAATCCTTTCTCTGGGCTTCTGTTTCCTGTTCTAAGTGGGTGAGAGTTGGACTGCAGGAATTTTGGAGTCTCTTTGAGCTCTAAATTATGTGAATTTTGATGGTTTAGGACTTGGTGACATTGAAGGATGTGGTTGTGGACTTCACGAAGGAGGAGTGGGGCCTCTTGGACCATTCTCAGAAAGAGCTGTACAAGGAGGTCATACTGGAGAATGTCAAGAACCTGCTGTCTCTGGGTAAGGACCATTTCCTTTCTTTTCTTGATGTTACTTTTCAGGCCTAAATTTTCACAAGTGGCAGAAAATGGATCCATATTCTGATGCATCTCAGCCTCAGAACCTTCATTGAGTGCACACTCTTTTGTGTGTACCAAGTCTTCATTGGTCTGGGCTTGTCACCTTTGCAAGTTAAATAATTTACCACCTGTCATGTATCTGACCTAACTATCAGATTCCTCCTCTGTGAAGATTTCTAACAACTTCACTGAAAATGTCATGCCAAAAAGAGTGGGAGGGGATTCTGGCAAGGTGGCAGAGTAGGACAGGAAATCCTTGGCTCTCCAACAGTCTCCTTAAAAAAAGAAAACTTTTGCCCAAACTCTAGGCATTATAAAATAACAGAGAGTCCATATGCCAAAGCAGAAAAAGAAACTAAACTGTTCTCCCATGGAGAATCACTCTAATCTGTTGATATGAAGTCTGGTACCCATCTTGAGTTGTGCTTGTTGCTTTTGTTGAATGTGAGTGGTTAGCTTGGAGTAAATAAGTCTTGGAGTCCAGCCCTCTGTGGTGTATAGTTCCTTTGTCACTCTCACAGCCTGTCTGTCTCCTCCTTATGCTGATACAGTCTCTTAAATGCCAGTGTTTGGTATCAGGGTACACAAAATTTTGATACATTTCAGCTGTTAATGCCAAGGTCATGAGCCCCATAAATCTCCACTCACCATTGCTATTGTATGTGCTTATGTGTGTGTATTTTTCGCTATATAGATATTTTATTGCTTGTGTTTTCTTCAGATTTAAAGAGCAGGTTTGAAGAAAATGAGGTGACTACAAATCTTGGAATTTTTCTGGAAAAACATGTCCTGCACAGATTCATGAGTGATGGTCCCTGGGAGCTCAAGTTGAGAGAAATCCATGACGCTAATATCAAGTTAAATAAAAGTCCCAAGAGTGACTATGAATTTATAGAATTTGTTAAGAGATTCAGGCAGTCTTGTATCCTAAATCACTGTAAGAATATGACTTCAGGGAATGACTGTGTTCAGAGTGGCACTAGCAGGATTAAACTTGCTTCCCATCAAAGAGTCCACAGTGGTGAGAAAACTTTTGATTGTAATCACTGTGGAAAGACTTTCAGAAGAAGCTCCCGTCTTGTTGCTCATCAGAGAATCCATACTGGAGAGAAACCTTTTGAATGTCATCAGTGTGGAAAGGCTTTCAGAGACAAGGTCAGTCTTGCTGAACATCAGAGAATCCACACTGGAGAAAAACCTTATAAATGTAATCACTGTGGAAAGGCTTTCAGAAGAAGCTCCCGTCTTGTTCCTCATGAGAGAATGCATACTGGAGAGAAACCTTTTGAATGTCATCATTGTGGAAAGGCTTTCAGATACAAGGGTAGTCTTGTTGCACATCAGAGAATCCACACTGGAGAGAAACCTTTTCAATGTCATCAGTGTGGAAAGGCTTTCAGATACAGGGACAGTTTTGCTAAACATCAGAGAATCCACACTGGAGAGAAACCTTTTAAATGTCATCGATGTGGAAAGGCTTTCAGATACAGGGTCTGTCTTGCTGCACATCAGAGAATTCACACTGGAGAAAAACCTTATAAATGTAATCAATGTGGAAAGCCTTTCAGAATGAGCTCCAGTCTTATTGCTCATCAGAGAATCCATACTGGAGAGAAACCTTTTGAATGTCATCAGTGTGGAAAGGCTTTCAGATACAGGAACAGTGTTGCTAAACATCGGAGAATCCATACTCAAGAGAAACTGTATAAATGTAATAAATGTGGAAACACTTTCAAAGGCAGGAGCAGTCTTGCTAAACATCAGAGAATCCATGCTGCAGAGAAACCTTTTGAATGTCATCATTGTGGAAAGGCTTGCAGAGACAGGGTCAGTCTTGCTGCACATCAGAGAGTTCACACTGGAGAGAAACCTTTTGAATGTAATCAATGTGGAAAAGCTTTCACTACGGGGAGTCAACTTGGGGCCCATCAGAGAATCCACACTGGAGAGAAACCTTTTCAATGTAATCACTGTGGAAAGGCTTTCACACATAGGGGCACTCTTGCTGCACATCACAGAATCCATACTGGAGAGAAGCCTTATGAATGTAGTCAGTGTGGAAAGACTTTCAAAGACAAGAGCACTCTTACTGCACATCAGAGAGTCCATAGTGGAGAAAGGCCTTATGAATGTAGTCAATGTGGAAAGACTTTCAAAGACAGGAGCAGTCTGCCTGCACATCAGAGAATCCATACTGGAGAGAAACCTTTTGAATGTCCTCACTGTGGAAAGGCTTTCAGATACAGGGGTGGTCTTACTAAACATCAGAGAATCCACACTAGAGAGAAACCTTATGAATGTAGTCTTTGTGGAAAGGCTTGCAAAGACAGGGGACATTTTGATGCACCTCAGAGAATCCACACTGAAGAAAAACTTTATGAATGTGATCAATGTGCAAAGGCTTTCCTAAGAAGGCCAAATCTTTTTATGCCTGGCAGAATCCTCAGTGAATAGACTGACTTTCAGAAAGAGCTCCCATCTTGCTGGACATCAGATAATCCACACTACATAGAAGCCTTTTGAATATCATTGGGGGAAATGATTTTGCAGAGAGATTCATTCTTCCTACACAGTCAAGAAGTCTATGGGATATAATCAGTGTGGAAAGGCTTTTAAATACTCCTCCCATCTTGGTACTCACCATGTACTGTAATACAATGTAAGCAATGTGGAAACTCTTTGACACAGAACTTCCATCCTGCTTTAGATCAGAGAATTCACACTGGGGAGAAATCTCAGAATCCAATTATTCTGGAAAGTGTTTCACACAGTGATCCATAATTGTTATATATAAAACAAAAGATACTGCAAGGAAAAGTCTTATGAATGTATTAAATGTGGAGTGATTTCCCACTGCTCTCAGATTTAGCTAAACATCATAGATAGAATCCCCACTAGAGGTGAACCTCATGACTGTCATGAATGTATCAAAACTTTTAGTTAGCACTCTTAACATATATAAGAAGAGCTTCCACATTTGGGAGAAACCTTATGACTAATCAAAGTGGTGATGCCTTTAGACAACAACCATGTCCTATTTCCCCTCTCAGAATTGTCATCACATAGAAATCTGATCGTTGTCATGAAGAAGCAAAGGCATTCAAATGGAGTTCAAATGTTCTTGAGGATTAGAGAAAACATTCTGAGGAGCAGTTCCCTGGGGTCTCGTTGTGGGAAGGCTTTCAGCAAGACATCAATTCTTACTTTCTATCAGAGTATTCTTTGTGGACAGAAGCCTCACCAATGTGTCTAACAATCATGCTTTTCTCGGGAGAATGGTGATCAGTGGACAACTTTGTTCTACTGAAATGAAGGTTCTACTTTACTATACTTTGGAGAAATCATACTGGAGCTTTGGATCTACTTACAAGGGAAGTCCTCTTGCTGCAGCACAGACTGCATTAGACCTGCCACCAGAAGAGGCCTTATTAACATCCCCAAATTCCATCCTGTAACTGAAAGCCTGTGCATGTAATGTTTTTTCTCTGAAATCCTTCTATTTGCCATCTCTCCTCAGTATTTCATGACATTCATATACTTCACTTCTTCAGTCATTCCTCCATCAATTAGTACTCACAGTGTTTCCTGTTCTTTGCAGGCAGACAAATTCTTTAAGTGTCTTGGTACCTGTTGGGCATCAGTTTCTGTAGTGCTTTCTTAAAGGGGTTAGGTGAATTCCAATTCAGCCTGTGGTAACTTCCTAGTTGTCTATTACTGAGCAAGTCTTGTCACCTAGTGCTGCCTGAGTTTCTCCATCTGTAGAAGCAGGATGATTAGGGCATCTGCCTCCTAGAGTTGAATTGAAGATTTAATTAAGCAATATTTGTTAAATGTTCTGCAAATATTAAATCATCATGGAAACACTACTTTTATGGCTATCATTCCTTGGATCCTTAGTCTCGTCTTGTATAACTCAGGCAAAAAAGAGAGAGGCGAACAGAAAGAGGCACAGAGAGACAGTGCATCGCTGCTCTTAGCCAAGGGAAATTTGCTTATATTACTTAATACCACAGAGTCCTATTTTCTTCACCTGATTGCATTGGATGTTATAAAACATACTCTTTTATTGGTGACCTTTTAATATTTTTATTAATTTATTTGCTT
>JAQQSK010006594.1:0-14359 GCA_028658325.1 Potorous gilbertii
ACAGCAACGACCACAGTGTGTGAGAATTTTTTCTGGTAGACTTGGAACTTTGTAATAACACAAGAACTTACTGAAAAAAAAAATCCCAATGATGATTTTCTAAGGCAAAATGCCTTCCACACTCAGAGAAAGAAATACGAAGCATTTATTAAGCACTTACAATCTACAAAGTACTAGGAATTCAAATAGAAAACAAGAGAGTCCCTGCTCTCAAGGAGTTTATATTTAAATGGGGAGGACAACACAAATGAAAATTTCAGCTTTAAGTCAGATGGAAAGGTCCCATGGTCCTTAGGGTTCAGTCAAAGGTAATTCTTCTTCTTTAATGTCATTTCCATTGATGAAATTATATTAGTTTTTGTTGTTGAACCACTTGACATCGGACTGGAAGTGTTGCTATTTCAATGGTTCTTAGATTCAGGATCCTGGGTTATCTCCATCAGCATCTGAGGGAAGATGGTGGTTAAGATGGTTAGGGACCTGCTTGGTTTTCAAGGTAGAGGGTGATAGGAATCAAGAGCTCCTTTGGTATTGGAGGGGATGGTCCCTCGTTCATAGGAATTTCCTCCCCAGACGATGGCTGGGAGAGCTGGGTGACAGAAGGACTGGTGGTCTGAGTGTTGCCACTGCCACCCCACAGCCCCCAGTGTGCCTGCATTTATCCACTTGTTGGAAACAGATGGGTTACAACTGATGCTGTTGGTGATGAGGAAAGAGGGCCTCTTCTCCACAACGATTTCTCCCCTCAGTGACAGCTGTGGCAGGGTTGGGCTGCACTTTACAAAGGGAAAGGAAGATTTGAAGAGTTCATATAAAGGGATGTAATGCCTCTCTTCTCTGCTTCTGCTGGTCATCCTAAAACCTCTGACTCTCTCCAACTAGAGAAGTCTTATGGTTTGGTAACATTTCAAAGTCATAAAGGTGGGGTTTTAATTCTGTGTTGAGCCTTTTGCATCTTAAGTGGTGATAACTGAATGAATGACAAAATGAGACGTAGGGAGGGATGTATGACTAGTTGGGGAGGAAAAGAGAAAACTATGAATCCTGTAGAATGTGTCCTCCTTCTGAGGGCAGGGATTTCTTACCATTTTGTCTTTGCATATTTAAGGCCTACCTTGTATATTAAGAGGATGCTTAACAAAGCTTTTGTATCAGACTAAAGAAATGTTTATTTGAAGATTTTTCTCTTTCCCCTCCAAAATGTCTGGAGGTATTTACCTTTCAGTACTTATTATTTTCATTTTATTTTGAAATTTATTTTGAATTTTTACTTCAATTTTATTCCCTAAATAACGCCAGTGAAATTAAAATTACATTTTAATTTTTATGGAAAAAAACTTTCAATTTTTAATTGTTTTATATTATAGAAGAATATCTGTTCGGAATATTGGATTTGACATTCCGCTGACACCATATGTTGGAAAATAATTTGTTAATGCATTCTCTAGCATTAGTATGCTTTTTAGATGGCATTAACAAATGTGAAATGACCTCTATAATATTAAACTTGCAATATAATACATTGAAGGAAGAAGTTTTGGGTTGAATTAGTTACCATAGGAACATTTATCCATAAACTAAATGATGAGGTGCAACTCCTGGCAAGTATTTATTCACCTTTACCAATGCACAGAAAGAGCTCATCGCCACCAATGAGTGACATTCATTCTTTCAAAAACAGAGGCACAATTGGCTATTTTCACATTTTATTCTGCCTGTTTTTAAATACTTCTTATATTGTATGAATAAAATGGTTAGTTAAATTTTTTGTTGATGCCAAGTTATTCATTTAATGGACATTTAGAGTGATAAACACACATAAAAATGTGAAAGGAGAAACATCTACTACTTAGAGAGGCTTGTTTTAATTGAAGACTTAGTAATTTTCCTAGTATAGGAGTCAGTTCATAAGCTGGGTTCAGTAAAATTTTCTGGAGTATTGCAGTGGTAACAACATTAGCCACCTACAAGGCAAAACTATGGGTATAAAACCTGCAAGTGTAAAAAATATACCTAATACAGTGGGTGGGGGTAAGAGGGAATAAGTAAATAGCTTCATGGAAAAGAAATGTTCTGTGTTTTTTTTTAAAAAGAAACACACATTTTAGAACAAACACACATGGTATCATGATGTATTTTCATTATATTAATACCCACTTCAGCTGTGATATGGTAAAGAGGACACTAGATTTGGAGACAAAAGAGGTGGGTTTGAGTCACCCTGTCACTTCCTAGTTATGGGATCGTGGGTAGATCACTTATCCTATTTATGCCTTAGTGTCTTTATCTTTAAGTGAAGCTAATATTTGAAAGCAAGTTCAGAGGCAAGCAAAATGGGCAACCTCTTAGGACACAGCATGAATGGATACAGAAAATATGTATATTTTTAATAAATGCCCATATTTTTAGTGTTGAAAAATAATTTACCCTCCATGGGGTAAATAATTTTTTTTGATAAGCCAATATGTGCATGGCAGCAATTACTGTATGGCTCTTGTTGGATAGTAAAATGCAGGAGATTAATTTTTCAAATCTGGTTTTGGGTGCAAAATGCCTTGTCAAGTTTTCATTATTGTGGGACTCAACTGAGATAGTTTATAGCACTTTGTAATTTTTAAGTTCTGTATGAATTTAAGCTATTATAGTATAGTTATTATCATCAGATATTTACAGGTTACCCACTATTGGGTCCTTGACACATTTATTTTCCATTAAAATATCTGAATAGGTTTACTCTTTCCAGTTCCATGAAGGGAAAATGGAGAGAAAATGAAAAGGACCTCTAAACTTATTTTCTGTTTCTCAACGGAGAAACTCTTCTTTTGCCTGGACTTATAAGCATACACACACACACACACACACATACCCCACTTATAGAAGGTGGACTTTTTTTACAAGCAATAATTTTCTTATGTATCTCAAGAATACTTCATGCACTTTTTTGGTAGTTAAATGGGAAATTGGTTAGTGAACCAATTGTGTGAGTATGCACATGCATAAATGCTCACACATACATATATGCATATGCACATGTGGATATATAATCCATATTTACATACATAAGAAATAAATTTAGAGATATTTCCACTCTAAATATTCATGTAGACTATTGGTGCTCAATCTGTTGTAGAGCTTTCTAAGTTTGTGTTGGTCTGATCAGCTACAGTCTGATACACTGTACCTTGACTTTAACATAGTGACATCATTTCCTCTTTGAGAATGAAGTACAACAAACATAGTGACCATTATTAAGATAAATAACTTGAGTAAAATGATCAATTCTTGTGTGACAGCAGCATGGTGTAATGGAAAGAGTTTTAAATAGAATAGAATCCTAGAACATTTGCGGTAAAAAGGATTTAGGAATTGTTGAGTCTAATCTCCTTATTTCAAAAGGAAGGAAACTCAGTTACTATCTCTCAAGATGACAGTTTTGCTAATTGGCCTCCCCCTCTGTGATTATATACTTAAGTCTTTAACTTTAGCTTATCATAAATACAAAATTGTAGTTCAGTGGATTTTGTTTTAACAACACATCAAAACTATCTTTATAATGAAAAAAATTCAGGAAGGAAAGGAAATTTAATTAGGCAGGCATCCCTTTCACTCTTCCTCCTGTGTTTATTTTCTCTAAGATATGATTCAGCCTTTTTTTCCCCTCAGGATAATACCCTTCAAGCTGAATGGCCCTCAGCAGATGAATCAGCTGCCAGGAGTAGTTCACCACTTGATTTCACCAAACCAGGTTTCATCTCTGGGGCTCTTTCATCCACTGGCAGTGAGCTCTGGTCAAAATCAGAAAGTCTTCCAGCAGATTTAGTGTCTCCATCAAAATTACCCCTTCCCTCGAAGATGGGTTCTACTTTTCCCCCAGATGTTTTAGATGGTAGCAGCCTTACTCTTCATTCTGTCACCCCAGCAGTGCCTCAGACTGGTTTGCCTGTGGCTCCTAAGGAATGGACTTCTGGACCTGCTTTATTAGAGGATGGTGAGTAATTGCATCAAAAGTCCAAACTTTTTAGTAACTCTACTTTGCATGAGGAGCAGGAAAGAGGCAGGGGAAAGCATTCCTTGAGGAAAAGTGGCATGTGAAGGGCAGGAAAGAAAAATGGAGAAACCTGTGAAAGGTGGACAACAATTAAATTAACTTGGTGAGAGTGGAGGATTTGATCAGAGGGCAGGTAGGTGCTACACCAGATAGAGCACTGGGCTTGAAATCAGGAAGACTAATCTCCCTGAGTTTAAATCTGGCCTCAGACACTTAGCTGGGTGACCCTGGGCAAGTCACTTAATCTTGCTTGCGCAAGTTTTCTTATCTGTAAAATGAGTTGAGGAAGGAAATGGCAAACTACTCTAATATCTTTGCCAAGAGAATGCTAAAAAGGGGTCATGAAGAGTTGGACACTACCGAAGAACAGCAACAGAAAGGTCATACTACTACTAAATGTCAGAGGTGGGACTTGAACCCAGGTCTTCTTAACTATAAGACTAGCTAGCATTGTGCCATGGGATGAATTAGAGATGGAAAAACTAGAAGTAAGGAGACACTAACAAGTAATCTCTTGCAATAATGCAGACATAAGTTTATCAGACTATGGGGTTAAATTTAGGACTGTAGGAGATGCAGAAATTGAAAGGAAAGACTAGGTCTGGAAGACATTATGAAGAAAGAATCAGCTTAGCAGTGATAGAGTAGCAGTGAGGAAGAGGGGTACTTCAAAGAGAAGTAAAAAAAATGACTCAAGATTTTTGAATTTGAGGACTCAGACGATGATGGTTGCCAGTGACAGGAATAGAGAAATTGGGAATGGGTGTCAGGTAAAGTTTCTTTGGGAATTTCTTTTACGTTCTCATTTGGATCCAGTTTCTTTCTGGTCAGTCTGCTTTTCAGCCCCTCTCTGTTTTTATGTGGTAAAAGAGTAAGCATTTGAAGATAAATTACTTTGGTAGTGAACAAGGCCTGGTCACCCCCTCAGAGATAATTGGATTGTACTGTTCCTCTTCCTAAAGACTCTGTCAGGTCCTCTTTCCTGGCTGATGAACTTAACTTGGGCAAAGTCAAAGCCAATCACTGACCCCAATAACTTGATGAGAAAAACATGATGGTCAGCCATTCTTAGAGAACTAGGAATAGCATGCAGAAATTAAACATAAGCTACAATTAATGGAAAACTTTATTTTTAGGACTAACAAGTTTGGAAGAGCCAGAAGGTTTTTCTTCTTCTGATCTACTGATTTCAAATCCACCCTCTCCTCTTGTGCCAATGCCATCCATAGATGACTCTGAATTGCCTTTGACTTCTTTACCAACTTTGACCTCTCCATCCACATTAGATTCTTTTGCCATAGAAATTGTTACACCTTTTGGCTTGGATCCATTGGTTTCCCCAGACAATGATCAATTAGAAGTGAGCATTTTTCAACCAGAAATATACCCTGAAAGTGGACCCTTATTTGGAGATCAATCAGGTTCAGGATCTGGGCAAGAGCTGCTTACTTGGCCATTGAGCAAGCCTTCATTGCATCATGGCACTGAACCTCCCTCTGAATCTTGGCTTGAAAATGAGGAATCACTTTTGCCAGTTGAAAGCAAAGACAAGAACCTAGAAAGAGCCATAATTGATAAAGCAGGGGGGCTTTTTGATGTGTCTGAAGCAGCCCTTAGAGCTAATGATTCCATCTTTGGAGTTACCACAACTCAATCTGTCCCTGTGTACCTCTCAGTGCACACATCAGAGGCAACCTCGATTGGTCATTATTTTGTTCCCAAACCACCCTTCCTACCAGAATCTGCAATAGCCTCTGCTTCTACCGATAAACTAGAAAAAATAGAATCCTCCAAAGAACAGAAGCCAGGTGAAATTTTAGAGTCATTTCACACAGAACTATCTGATATAGACATTTCAACAGGAAAGTCAGGCATGGGACCTTTGTGGACTAGGCTATCCAAGCTAGATGTAATTCAGTCAACAACTTCCTCCCTAGGGAGACCAGCCAAAGACACAACAGCAAGTACAAAAAAGAATATTGTCACCCTCCTGTCTAGAGTCTCCATTTCCACCAAGTTGTCTCCAACCCTCAACCCCACCAACCTGGAGGATGATGTGATTATGGATGTACAGGACATTTCATTAGAACTGGACCAAGTGGGCAGAGGATACTACCAGCCTGCACTCAACCAAGAAGATAGTAGCATTGTTGGTAGTCATGTGGAAATATCTACTAAAATGCCCTCCACTGAGACAGCCAATGTAATTTGGCCCACACAGAGAGCCTATCCAAATTACTCCCAGACAACAGGTCCTCTGGTGGTCTTCTTTAGCCTTCGGGTGATGAACATGCTGTTTTCAGAGGACCTTTTTAACAAAAACTCTCCTGAATATAAAGCACTGGAACAAAGATTCTTAGAACTGGTAAGATTGTAAGCAAAATAAAATGTTGGGGCACATTCACAAATGCACAAAACATATATTTCTACACCAAAAAAGGAAGAAATTTTTGTTGTTGCTGGTTGTTATTCATCATCTACAAATAACAATCTAAATTGAAGGTGGGGAAAAATGATTAGACAGGTGACTGTCTGGGGAACTGATCTAAGGAAGGTGCACATTTGGCATGAGTGTGGCAAGCTGAACTAGCAATATAAGGCCTTCATCCCAGGAACTCTGGGATTGAAATAGACTTTTGTTTTTCTTGAAAGTGATATTTAAAGTGGTGAGGTCAATCTCCAGGAATAGCAATGCCTTTATACCCTAATACTTAAATTTGATTCCTTAGTATAAGCCAGCGGAGGTTAGGGTATATGAAGATTATTTTACAAGCTGTAGCATTCTTTAGTAACAAATATCTCCTGGAGAAGTGCTATAGCATTTGAGCAGCTGTTTAACATTTATCTTTTCATTAGTTATAGGATGAATCAGATATGGGAATGTCATTGGGGAAAAATGTGGTGTGAGGAGGGCAATATATAAGTTTCCTGTTCATAAACTTGTTTTCCTTTCTCATTGATGGTAGCTAGTTCCCTATCTTCAATCAAATCTCACTGGATTCCAGAATCTGGAAATCCTGAACTTCAGAAATGGCAGCATCGTGGTGAACAGTCGAGTGAAGTTTGCTAAACCCGTACCTCACAATGTCAACAATGCTGTGTATACGATTCTGGAAGACTTCTGCAACACTGCCTACCAAACCATGAACCTAGCCATTGATAAATATTCCCTGGATGTAGAATCAGGTAATGATTCTGACCATGAGGCTCTAAGACAGTGACTTGTATGGCTTCGTTTCTTTACATAATGAGTTTTATTGGCAGCTTGGTGGCGTAGTAGATAGAACCTTGGGCCTAGAGTCAGGAAGACCCAAGTTCAAATTCAACCTCAAACACTTACTAGTTGTGTGATCCTGGACAAGTCATCTAACCTCTGTTGATCTCATTTTCTTCAACTGTAAAGTATGTCTATGTTATAGGTTGTTTTGAGGATCACATTTGTGGAGCATTTAGCACAGTGCCTGGAAATATTAGGCAATATATAAATGCTTATTCCCTTCCTTTTTCCTTAGTGTTGATTTTGTTTTTATATCATGACTGCTCCTGGAGATGTCTCCATACCAATCAGTGGGACCTCCATTGCACAAAGGAAAACAGTTAAACAAAAATGACAACTACATCTGGCAGGAGTATATACAACGTTTCACAGTGGTATTCTATCACCTGTCTTCCTCATCTCTTTCTTTTGTTCAGCACAGGTTACCCATCAGTGGAATAGTCTATGCTGATACATTGCATATATTTGATTACTGGCTACATAGCTTCTTCCTGGAAACCAGTGGTTCTCTCATGTCCACAGAAGTGGATGTACTTCTCATAGATAAAGAAGGAAGAAAACAAGTATTTATTAGTGTCAACTATGTGTCAGGCACTGTGCAGAGTGCTATATAAATATTATCTCATTTGACCCTCACAATAACTCTGTTACTATTCCCATTTTACAGTTGAGGAAACTGAGGCAAACAGAGGTTAAGTGATTTTCCCAGAGTCACAAAATTAGTAAGTGTCTGAGGTAGGATTTGAACTCAGGTCTCCCTAACTCCAGTTCTAGTGCTCTATTCACTGAGCCACCTAGCTGACTCTGTTGGCTAATGATAATCTCTTTACTCTTTCATCTCTTTACTTCCTTTAATTAGTGAAGAGTTCACTTTAAGTTCAACTACCATTAATTTAGTGTCTCCTCTGTGTCAGACATCATGCTAATAAATATAATATAAATATTGCAAATCTACTCTGGGGAACTCCTCCCCCAGAGGAAATATAAAAATAGAAAGTGATGGAATCCTTGGCTTTCCAAGAGCTTACATGACACATGTAAGTGCACACAGAATAAATACAATATCCATACCAGGAAGGTAAATACAAAGTGCTTCAAGAGGAAGCGTACCAGAATCTGGAGGTAGAAAAAGTTTCATGTAGGTGGCACTTCATCTGGGTCCTGAAGGAACTGAAGAGTTTGATGAGGTAGATATGAAGGGTGAGTGTATTTCTAGCATGTAGGATAGCTAATACAAAATCAGAGACTGGAGGCAGAGTGCCACATTTGAGTAACAGAGAAAAGGCCATTTTGGTTGGAATGTAGAGTGTGAGAAGGGGAGTACTGTGCAATAAAGTTAGAGAGATAGATTGGGGCAGATCTTGAAGGGTTTTAAAATTAGAATTTATAATTTATGTTAGAAGCAGTAGGTTCCTGCCTCTGGAGTAGTTTGAGTAGGGAAATGACATGGTGAGATCTATGCTTAAGGAAAATCATTTTAATAGCTATGTCAAAAATAATTTGGAACAGGGGGAATTCAACTAGGAGGCCATCTCAATAATCCAAGCTGTAGGACCTGAACAAAGGTGTTGGCTTACATTCTACTGAGGGAAAACAAGTACATAGAAAATGAAATATAAAATATATATGGAGCATATATAATATGTACATGAAATATGCCTATATATATGAAATATTTACAAAGTATATATTACCAGAGGGTAAACACTAGTGATTGGGAGAATCAGGATAGGTATACTATAGGGAATGGCACTTGAACTGAGCTATGAAGGATCCTTGTGATTTTATGAGGTAGAGGTGAGGATGCAGTGGCTGCCCAGTATTCCAAATAAAGTGTAAAAGCGCTTCCTTTAAATGCCCTTTCCAGAGAGGTAGAGCATAAAAAAGGATCATAAAAACATGATCCAAGCTAATTATTGCATCATTACTTTTAAGGATAACTTGAAGTTAGTTGCCACTACCTATTGGTGATAAAATATGAGTCAAGTCTGAACACAAGGATATAGAAGATGATATTGAATCCTAGAATTTCATCCATCATCCCTGTCCTATCCCTTCCACATTGCTACCCTCCGCATCAAAAGAGATCTTGGGTTTGGGTGGGAATAAAGAGGATTGGCCCAGACTAGAATTATTTGTTCCATTTTTAAAAACCTCATGTTTTTCCTTCTTTCTTCATTCAAGGTAATTATGGAGATGGTTTTTTCCTTTGCCTTGGAAGGAAGCAGATGGGCTCTGGCATCAGGAAAGACCAATCCATTACCCATTAAGGGTAGAGGAAATGACCTAAGCCATCTCCCAGTTTTAAGTCAAATGTGATCACTTCCTTCTGGCTGCTTTTTCTTTCTCTTCAAGCCACTGGTGCCAAACTGCCCTTTCATTATCAATAGATGACCTCATTTCCTACTTTACTAATAAGATGGAGGTCATTTGATAGGAATGTTCTTAGCTTCCTTCCTTTCCATATCACATTTCTCTGCTTTTCCTATTTTTCATGAGAAAGACTTTTCCCTTCTCCTTACAAAACTTCTTTGTCTACATCCTTAAGATTATTGCTGCCCACATCCTCTAGGACTTGATTCATCACTTATCCCCTTTATCTCGAATCTTCAATATCTCCTTTTCCATGGATTTCTTTCCCTCTGTTGCCAAATGTGCTCTAATATTTAGAGCTGAAAGGGATATTGGAAATCCTTTAGTCCAACCTCTTCATTTCATAAATGCAGAAATGGAGGCCAAGGGAAGTTAAGTGATTTGCCCAAAGTCACATGGCTAGTGAGTAAGAGAGCTAGGATTCTAATCCAGGAGCATTTCTTCAAATCCAGTATTTAGATTTAGTACTCTTTCAATGTCATGCTACCCTCTACTGGCCTGTCCCACTGGAACCTCACCTTTGTCCTCAAATATCTGCATTCAAATAGGAAGACACCAGTGTTTTACCCTCAAAAGCAATATTAAAGTTGAAGTTCTCTACTGTATATATACTGATTATTCTATGGCAATGATTAGAATCTGCCATTTAAAAAAATCTGTCAGTAAAATATATCAGAAAATATTAAACATAGGTAGGCTTATCAGATATTTTAATTTAAAAAAGCCAACTATTATAATCTTTCAATGAGCTTTTAAAAAATATAAATTGTTGTAGTATAGGGAACTTGTGGACTTGAGGCAATATGTGACCTTCTGGGTACCTTGGGCATGGTCTTTTGACTGAGTCCAAGTTTTACAGAACAAATTCTTTTATTAAGGGGATTTGATCTGTGATCTGTGATCAAAGGGCCACATTTGAGAACTTGTGGCCTTGAGGCTGAAGGTTCCCCACCCCTGTTCTAGTTATTGAAAAATTAACTGAAAAACTCAATTTATATCAACCTTTATATCAACTTACATTTGAAACTTCAGTGTGACACCTTTAATTCATTTCTCTCTTTCACCCTCACGTCTTCTCAATTGCTAAGTCTAATCAATTCTGCTTCTAAAACTCTCTTGAACATTTTCTCTTCCTTTCTGTTGTCACCTCCTCAGATCTGTACTATTTGTCTCTTAGAATACTACATACACCTTCTTGGCTAAGCGCTCTTTCTCTGGTCCCTTCCTCCCCCAATCCATCCTTGACCCATGACACCGGAATAACATTCGTAATGTGTGGTAATCTTGTCCACTACCCTTCCCCCTCCTCCATACCATATCACCAAAGAAAGGTTCCCTACTGATTGGTACTCTGTCACTGCTATGACTCTAGTGCCAGTCCTCATCACATCATGTCCGGATTATTACAGTAGTGTGTTGGTGGGTCTGCCTGCCTCAATGCTCTCCTCATTCCCATCCATCTTCCATTCAGTTGTCAAATTGATGCTCCTAAAGCACCGTGTCATGTCACCCGCCTCTCACCCCCATTCAATAAACTCAAGTCCCTGTTACCTCCAGGATCAGATAACAAAAGGCATTTAAAACCCTTGATAACACAACCCTTTTTTTTCTAATCTTTTTATTCGTTACTCCTTCAACATACTCTGCAGTCTAGTGACACTGGTCTCCTTGTTCTTAGTTACACATAAAACACTATCTCTTAACTCTTAGCATTTTCACAGTCTGTCTCTTCCTGGAATTTCTTCCTCCTCACATTTGCCTCTGGACATCTCTGGTTTCCTTCAAGTTTTGGCTAGTACTTGATCTTATGAAGGAAACTTTTCCTAGACTTTCTTCCTTAATCTTAGTGCCTTCCTTCTGAGACTACCTCAGGTTTATCCTGTATAAATTTTATTTATACATAATTGTTTGCTTCTTGTCTCCTGATTAGACAGTGAACTCCTTGAGATCAGGGACTTGTTATTTTTGCTTAGCACAGTACCCAGTGAAGAGTAGGAGATTAATAAATGTTAGTTGACTGAGTAACAAATGTAGTCCAAACTTCTTAGCATGATATCTTCCATACTATAGTTCTTTCTACCTTCTTTCAGGTATAATTTCTTCATGCACTTTGAACATAAGGACATAAGCTTTGAACTGGAATGCTTCCCCTCTTGCCTGTTCAGTTTTACCCATCCTTTAATGCTGGGGTTAAATAATACCCCAACCATGAAGATTTCTCTGATCTCCCCAGATGGAATTATCTTTTCCTCTTCATTCATTCAACATTAAAAAAATTAAACATGTTTAGTTGGTGCCAGATACTTGATAAAAAAAATTAAAAAATGAAATAGTTCATGTCCTCAAAGAACCTGTTTTTTTTATATTATATATATGGTATCTCCCTCGATGCCCAGCACAGCATTTTACATAGTCTGTACCAAATGTATTTGTGGCTTGAATTGAATAGCCTGAGATCATTATCAAATTTTAATGCTATTTGTAAAACATTATCTTCACCAAAAAAGGGAATAAACCAGTGCATTTAACATTTTGGTCAGGACACATAAAACCGGGGTGTTACCTCTACCTGCTTTCAGAACACTGCAAACATGACGAAGTCATTAGGGCAGTGATGATAGAAGTGAGTTGCATCTTTTTTAAACATAATGATATAAAAAACTGCTAGCAAAAACATTTTTAAGATATGGTCATTGAATATTATTTTTTGTAGAATGTGTACACATTATACATAAATGTATATATGCATCGTATATATACAAACATACACACACATACATATATATATGCCTATATGTAGATATACATGGACATTTTCCATTTGGAGAGATTTCATTTTAGAGATATAGCCTATATTCAGGAGTATATTATATTTGGAGCAGCGTGGTACTACAATTACATGCATTTTGGGTTATGGGCACTTTTGCATAGTTAGTTTTTCAAGATTAGCTAAGAACTTGGGGCTTATACTCATTGTGTTTATGTCATTTGGTTAGAAACACTACAGGCATTTTCTACAAGGCTCCATTCCAGCTCTAGTTTAAATTATTTACTGATTACAAACATCTGAAAGGAATATTCAAGAGCAAGGGGATGGGTTGAAAAAACATCTAGAGAATCTTGATCACATTGATGGGCTACTGCAGGGCTAAAGAGCTTGGGAGGGGCTCCCACAGACTGCAAGGCACTAAACCAGATTAGGACGGAGGGACATTGGTGACTATATTGAATCTTTCTGAGCTGATAATTGCCTTCTCTGTTTTATCTTTCTGGATTTTTTTTTCAAGTGGATGAAAAATTGTGCACTATGTCAAGTGCTAGGATACCAAGAGAAACCATAAGATAGGCCTCACTCCCAAGGAGTTTACATTCTAACTGGGGGTAGTAATATGTAAATAAAGGTGGGTAGAAAGACTTGAAAGTCCTACCGATGAAGTGGAGGGGGTCTTTAGGGCCGATGACAATGCTAGGCATTTATGGGATAGAGAAGTAGGGTAGATGATTAGTCCAGGAGGACCTTATAGAATCAGTATCAGAGGAGATAGTAAGACTTGATGGTCCTCCATCCTACTGAAAGCAATGGAATTGGTGATTCCCAACTTATCTAAGCAATGAGAACAGTAAAGCCGCCCTGTTGGGTTCCGGGCCTCTCCCCCCAGGGAAGGGGCAAAAATAAAAGTGAAAATGTTGTCACGATGGAAGGTCTTCCCACCACCAGGTCATCCCATATGGAATTATTTTTAAAATGATCACAGTCAGTTGTCACATGGCATCACTGTTGTACTCTTATTGATTCCTATTATTGTTTTTTTTACCTCAAAATTCCCTTTTTTTCTTTGTTATGATCTAGTCTTAGAGACTGATATGATCTTTCTGTCCAGAAAGACTCCCCTGAAGTTGACAACTGTTCTCTCTCTGCAATATATCCCTTTGTGTTTAACACAAAACATAGCGTGAGGAGAAATATAGAACCTGGTGAGATGGAGGAGGGCGGGGTTGGAAATGGCAAGTGGTAGATAAAGTTCATGTTGAATTTCAAAGCATTTAAGATTGCTTTTGAAGCATCCACAGATTCCTTAGGCAGAACACAATCTTTTTCATGGTTCATGGCCCTAGGATTTAGTGCAATTTGGAAAAGATCAGTGACCAAGGATGATGCAAAACTCATTTCCCTGGCCCAGGAGAGGGAGTTGAAACAGTGTATGTTTTTTTTTTTTATTAAATAAATTTATTTAACTTTTTACATTGATTTTCACAGAATTTTGGGTTCCAAAATTTTCTCTCCATTTGTCCCCTCCCCCCTCCCCGATACACTGGACATTCTAATTACCTATATCACCAATCTGCCCTCTCTTCTTTCATCCCTCCCTTCCCTTACCACATCTTCTCTTTCGTCCTGTAGGGCCAGATAACTTTCTATTCCCCATTACCTGTATTTCTTATTTCCTAGGAGCAAGAACAACATTCAACAGATGTTCCTAAAACTTTGAGTTCCAGCTTCTTCCTATCCCTCCCTCCCCACCCATTCCTTTTGGGAGGGCAGGCAATTCAATATAGGCCATATCTGTGTAGTTTTGCGAATGACTTCCATAATAGTCATGTTGTGTAAGACTAACTATATTTCCCTCCATCCTATCCTGCCCCCCATTGTTGCTATTCTC
>JAQQSK010006595.1:0-14359 GCA_028658325.1 Potorous gilbertii
TTCTTCAGTTAGCTTTTGCACCTCTTTTTCCACTTGGCTAATTCTGCTTTTGAAAGCATTCTTCTCCTCATTGGCTTTTGGAACCTCTTTTGCCAATTGAGTTAGCCTATTTTTCAAGGTGCTATTTTCTTTAGCATTTTTTTGGTCTCCTTTGTCAAGGTATGACCCGTTTTTCATGCTTTTCTTGCATCTCTCATTTCTTTTCCCAGTTTTTCCTCCACCTGTGTAACTTGATTTTCAAAATCCTTTTTGAGCTCCTCCATGGCCTGAGCCCATGGGATATCTATTTCAAATATTTGGGATATAGATGCTTTGACTCCTATGTCTTTACCTGATGGTAAGCAGATCTCTTCCTTGTCAGAGAGGAATGGTGGAATCATTTTCTCAAAAAAATAACCTTCTAAGGTCTTAGTTTTTTTCCCTTTTCTGGACATTTTCCCAGACAGTTACTTGACTTCTGAGAGTCCTCTCCACCCCAGCCTACGTCCACCCAGCTAGTGCTTGGGGTCTGAGATTCAAATGCTGCTCCCCAGCCCCTGGACTTTTGGCAGCCGGCCTGACTGCTATTCAGGGTAAGACTAAATCAGGTTCTCAGGTGGGGCAGGACTGCCTCCCAGGCCCAGTTCCCTCAAGGGGTTTAGTCAGAGTCGTTTTTTAATGGAGCTGCTGCCGAGCTCCTGCCTGCTCTGGGAACCTCTGGCCACCTGCTGCTGCTGTCACTGCCAATGTCTCTGAGGGGGCCTGAGTCCCGAAGACACCCCGCTCCCCTCTCAGCCCGTCTCTCTCACTGAACTGTGCGTCTGTGTGTGGAGGGACCTTCGCAGCTGCTTGAGATTCCGTTCCCTGAAGCCTGCTTCGATCTGCTCTCTCCTCTCAGTGCCGCATGGCTGAAGAAGTGCAGGAGAGGGCTCAGCTCTCCTCTGGGGCTCGATGGAACTTTGGGATCGGTTTTTCAGGACTCTCTGCAACGGAAATCTCCTTCACTGTGTTGCTGCATGGCTTTCACTGTTCCAGAATTTGTTGGGAGTTCTTTTTAGAGGAAATCCCTGGGCTTTGGGTTTGAAGCTAGCAAATGTGGGTCTTTCTACTCTGTCATCTTGGCTCCACTAAGAAAACAATATATAGATAATGAACTATTCATAAATTGTTGTTGGCTGTTTATGAAGTTAGATTGTGCGTGTAGAGAATACGTTGATAATTTCAAAGTACGCCATTTTTAATAAAGTATACACTTCTTTTCTTAAGATTATATTCAATATACTAAGAATAAAACTTCAAAAAGTTGGACAGCACAATAAATTTTGCTTCTTTGTTTTAAGGAAGGAGTGAGCAAAACTTTTCAAAGTGTTGGAGCATATAATGTATTACAAAACAAATGCTGGACAAACATATGAAGAGTTTAAACCATTCATGTTACAAGGTAAAAGGACTTAATTTCTATAATATGTTAGAATATGTCTGTATAATAGCCAAAATCAAATTCAATGTTTCTTCTCCTATGTAGGGAAAATCTACGCAGTAACATCATCAACTAATTTGTGTTTGAACATAGACAAGGACAAATCTCTGATCTCATTGATGTGAATACATCTTTCAATGATACATTTCACAATCTATCCATGCCTATATGCATTTCATTTTTGTTCTTCCATACATTAGTCACAAGAGTGTCCAGTTAATGAATAAGATCTTATTTTTTTTTTTCTTGACATTATTAGGGAAAGCAGTGAAACACATAACCTATATATCAGGTGGTTTCTTCACATAAGTTGAGTAATTTGTGTGTTATTTTACTTTTCTTAAAGTTTAAGAACGATCTTTTTTACTGTTTCCTCCCAAGACCAATCTTTTTATTACCCTTTGAGAGGCCTTCAAATATAATTCTTCAAACACTAGAATATTATATTATAAAAAGTCAGATAATATCAATGGAAGGATACTGATACTGAGAAGATAGTCCTTTATTTTTCAGGGAAAAATGTAGGGACATTGAAAGAATTTTAAAATTTTCAAAGACTAACCCAGCTTGCTTTTCTTCTTTAGTTCTATTCTGGGTCATATTTATTATCCATTTTCAGGGTGTTTTACCTCAGAGAGAGAGAGAGAGAGAGAGAGAAAGAGAGAGAGAGAGAGAAAGTTTGAATCTTAGCTGTTCAAATTGCGTATCACAATCTACTAGAAAATGAGTAAAAAATCTATTTTCATTTTACTTCAGATACATGTAGACTCTAGCCCATCAGATGCTGAGTAGAACTGTATATAGAGAGAGCCAGAAATTAGAGAAGATGATGTGAAGAAGTCAAGTGCTGAAGAGGTGGGCCAGTATTGTGAAAAAGAGAGCTGAAAGGAAACCTCTGATAGTGGAAAGGAAGATTTGTCTGTTGGTCTGCGTTGTTTCCTTTGACAGAAGTCTTGTCTGTTGGCCTTTGTGAGTTAATTGAGATAATGGTGCTCGTGGGGTGTGTCAGGATTGTTGTTGCCCTGCTGAGATTTGTTTTCCCAGAAACAGAAGCTCCGAAGTGGAGTAGTCCCCATGAGGTAAGACATGAAACAGGAGCAGAGAGCTGCCTACACGTGAGTGTTGGCAAGAGTTGTGAGTGTTTAGCCTACAAGACTGTTCAACCTTTGGTTAAGATGAAAGAGTGCTTTACTTGGACACTTAATATTGATTAAGAAAGTTGTTCTTACAGTGACATAGGGTTGGATGATATGGTACTTTGAAAAAGAACTTCACTTCGATACTTGATATTGACTGCATGATATAGCTTACTCAAGTATGTTTCTATGAATGTCATGCTTTATTTTGTTGAACAATGCTTAGTTTGCTGCTAAATAGAGAGTTCGTTATACTAAACAATTAGACACTTGAAATCATTCACAGAAGCAGTCTCCAGGTGTGCTGCTTTTGAATGACTTTACAATAATCAAACAAAACACTTTGACTATGAATTTCATTTAAGAGACTCAGAAATGTTTCATATGTTGAAAAAATCAAGACACATAATGTCTTCAAGAAAAGGACTTTCTGAGGATCGACCTTCACTTCCCATAGGAAAAACATTTTTACTTAGATTCTCAAAGATAGAATAAAAGAAAATACATAATTAAAATAATTCCAAAATCAGCTTAAATTAATGTTTCCAAATTAAAGAAAAATTGATGGAGAAAAGAACATGATATGGATTATAAGAAACTCAGAGAAAAATTAATATTACAGAAATAAATCTATAATCTAAAGGAGAAGTGAAGAAAAAAAGCTACTGAATATCTCGGCCAGCACACATCTGATTGCTTTGCCCAGTTGAGAGACTATGGTTGCCATTGAAATAGAATGCAAATTAATTTGTAAATTATTCCAAATAAGGATGGTGAACACTATGAAAAAATGCCACTTTATAAAATAGTTTGAAGTAATGGACATGAAAATAATCATAGAGAAAGCTTGACTGGAGAGACAATCAACATCATTCCAAGGTCATTTAAAGGAGAAATTCAAAAAAAAATCACATAACAATGAAAAAATTGACAAAGATATTATGAGATTATTTTTACCTTTTAAATCAGTAATATATCTGAACTCAATACAATTATTGGTGTCCTCCCAAAGAAGAAAGCAAAGAATACTCTCTACATGTAGTGAGTCCATCAAAGATGATATTATTGGGTGTTAGAAACAAGCAGATTTTTAATGCGTATTATCCACAGGTGATTACAGCTGTACAATCATAGAATTAGTTGAAAGATGCAGAGAATATAAGATTCTACTTTGCTTAGTGATTGCTCACTTAAAAATAATATCCAGTATTGAGTAGAACAAAGTAATATCTTAAGGTATTTTTCTCAGTTCTCCCACATGCATGACAAAATCTTAAAGGATACATTGGAATATATGAAGACAAACGCAGCTTGATTTGATGATCCCTTTATTATTAAAATATTAAAAATAAGACATATACAGCAAGTAAATCAATCATTTACTTATTATTATGTGTTAGAAACCATGTTGAGCACTGGGGAAAAAATAAAAAAAGTAAAAAAAAAATGGCCCTACCCTCAAGTATCTAATATTTTAATGTGGAGAGAGAATAAAAACAACAGTAAAGTAAACTAAATTTAAGTACAAAAAAGGATAAATACAGTATATATGGACAGTAATTTCCTGAAGTAAGCCTCTAGTGATGATAAGTGGGGAAGGGGTAACTGGAAAAACCCCTGTATAAGTTAGATTTGAGTTTATTTTTGAAGCAAACCAGTGTGTAGATAAAGTAGGATAGTGTCACAGAGATAAGGGACATCCAGTGAAAAAATTGGAATCAGGAGATGGAGTGCTATGTGTGAGAAACACAAAAGAGAAAGGCCAGTGCTGTTGGATCACAGATAATAAATATATGAGCAAAATGTAAGGAGATTAGAGTGATAGAAAGGAACATGTCTATGAAGCCTTTTCTCAAATAAAACATTTTATTTTTGGTCCTGAATGTAATAGGAATCCACTTGAGTTTATTGAGTAGGAGCCTGCTATATTCAGAAATGTACTTGGGAAAAATCACTTAACCGCTAGGCAGATGATGGAGTGGAATTGGGAAGGACTTAAATGAAGATAATTAATCAGAAAGGAATTGTAATGGCCTGGTATAAGATGATAAGAGCCTACAACAAGGTGATGGCTGTGTAAGTGTAGACTCTGGTGTGTATACACAAACTATGGTAAAGAATTGTTAACAGATTGCGTATGGAGAATTACAGCAAGGAATTTGCAAAGAATGTCACTGGTGTATTAAGCCTCCATAACAGAGAAAATGGTGGTGTCACTGATAGTACTAGTGATTCTTGAAAGACAAGAAGGTTTTGGAGGAAGGATAATAATTTCTCTCTTGGAGAAATTAAATGTGAGGTGACTGTTATATATCCAATTAGAATTATCTAAGAGGTAGTAAATGATGCATTTGATGATTATAACTAAATCCATGAATGCTGCTGATGTGAGATACTATTCATCAAAAAGAGATGTGGTCTCAAGACATCGAAAAACACCCATGGCTAGTGGACATTACTTGAATGAAGATCTCGCAAAGAAAACAAAGTAGTAGGAACAATACAGATAGAAGAACAATCTGGGGAGGAAAATGCCTCTAAAAGAGCATCCAGGAGAAAAGGGTGATTGACAGTGATAATGTTGCAGAGAAGTCAAGTTAGATGACTTGTGAGAAAAGGTCATTAGATTTGGTAAATAAGAGTTTACTGATGAGTTTGGAAATAGTTTTAGTTGAATGATAATGGAAAAATAGATCACTGAAGAGGGCTGAATGTTAAATGAGAAAAGCTAAAGTGGAAACTCTAAGCACAGATGACTTTCTCAGGGTCTTTGCCTGATGGCAGGAGAGGTATAGAACAGTGGTCAGTAGGAATAGGAGTATGTGACTATTTGGTAAGTATGAGGAACATTTGACTAAATTTGAAGGCCAGCAATTAGGGAGAGATTAAAATATTAGCAAGAAAGCACAATCTATGGGAAAAGGCAAGAAAAAATAGTACAAGAGTGAGAATAAGTGGACCTCATCCCATTAAGAGTAATGTTTATTAACAACCAATGATTTGGGGAGATGTAGAGTTCTCTTTCTTTCTAAAGTCCTCATTCCAAAGATCGGTCTCTGAAGGTTGAACTTTGCTTCAGTAGTGGACAGACCCAAACCAACCTTACAAGGAATCAAATATAAAGTGAATTTCTCCCTATTGCACTCCAACTCAAGCAACTTTGGATGGAGGTATATCCTTAGCTAAGCTTGTCCAAGGCTGGGGGTGGAATGGGTGTAGAGATAATCTCTGTCCAAGAGAGACATGATGTCACTGTCCCAGCCCCTCACTGGAGTGAGCTCACTTCTTTTTTGTAATGTCCACCTGTTAACCAATTGGAGTTGATTGACGCCTTTAGCAACACCTGTTCTTCCAATGGCATATAAACTCTGAGCCCTTTACCATGAGGGGTCTTTGACATTCAAGACAATGGATCTTTTAGTAAAATGCTAGCATTATTAATAAAATGATTAATTACCCAGAAACTATGTCTCAAAAGTGTTTTAAATGTCATACCCTGCATGCCCACATATATAGCAACAATCAAAGAAACAACAATACCACAAACAGGGAAACATTGTTACAAAATAGAAGTTCAGAACAATCAGGGTTCCTACAACTTTAGGTACTGAATTCAGAACCTCATGATAGATAGCGCTTTTGGAAGAATGTATTATTAGTTATAGTTTTCTGATTCCGTTGTTGAATGAATCATTATCTGAAAGAAAGATAAGAAGCATAGGAAGGTGGGTCCTGTAGAAACATCTTTGGTGCTTTTTCATGAGGTGCTTTTCCTTACATGTCTTTTTTATGAAGATCTTAGGAGAGTAGGTATCATACAACTCATCTGAAGTATACACACATGCACACACACACACACACACACACACACATACACACACACACTCCTTCCTTACACCACACCATGCTCACACCCCGCAAGCCCCAGTCTTTTGCTTGCATACCCCACCAGATTAGCAGTTTCTGCCATGGAGAAGACAAAAACGGTTACTAGACATGCTGAATTTCGATTTCCAGGACAAAGAAAAGTTGTTCCTTCATATTATCTTCTGACTTATTCCTTCTCTCATAAAGCACGACATTTTAGGAAAACACATAGAAGAGAAATTAGAAAAAAATAAATGAATATGTACACTTCAAGTTCATCTCATCAGTCAGTAACCATTTACTGCACACTTGTTTTATGCTTATCATAGTACTAGGTTCTAGGACACAAAGATAAAAATGAATAATTGCCCTCAAGGAGCTGACCTTCAAGTAAGAGAAAATACATTTACATAAATATGTATGTATAAAATAAATTCAATTCAACTTCGTTGGAAAGTACACTTAGCTGAAGGGGTAGAGAAAGATATGATGTAAAAGATGGTAGGAGCTCAGCTTGGATGGAAGGAAGCCAGGGATTCTAAGAGGCAGAAGTAGATAGCACATGCAAGGCATACTGGGCAGCCTATGCAAAAGCATAAGCAAGAAAGTGCTTGGTCATTTTTGTACCTAATTTTTTTTTTCAATTTAAACTTCAAGTCACCATATTTTAAAAAGAGTCAAATGTTAGCAAAAATGAAAATAATCTCGCTGTGAATGTGCATGCTTGTAGTTATTGAATGATTATTTGTACAGTACATTCAGTGATATAAATGCTGACAGAGTTTGCTCCAAGAAATTTCATTTGCTACCAGGCAGAGTTTCTTTGCCAACTTTTCCCTGGGTGTTCTTCTACTCAGCTTGGTATTTCACCCCAACCCCATTTTCTTCCTGGATTCTCTTTACTCAGTTGTCACAGAAAAGGCAAAGTAGGTTTCCAGTTTCTCCCCTCCCCTGTTGTCTCTGGAATAAGCTTGCATTCTTCTGCTAGACTTTCTAATAGTAACCATAGGGAAGCATAGAGATATGTAAAATAACAAGTATAAGGGAAAATTACAAAGAAATAATGCTTAATGATTTACAGTTGCTTCAGAGGTGTTCTGTGAAGTATGTGAAGAGAGCCAGGTTTGATCTTTCCAAGCTTCTTTTAAATCTACTATTTTTTACCCCTCAAAACCAGTCCTTTCTCTAGGCTTCCACCTTCTATTTTGTGATTGGGGATATTTTTGGTTTTATTTTTGAGGATGTTCCTGGCTTTCCTGGAGACTGAGTCTTTATGGAATTCACAGTTCTTTGAGAGAAAGTAGATGCACCTTAGGTTCTAAGTTCCAATGAATCCCTCATTTTTCTTGTCCCTTCTACTCTCCTTGATGGGACAGAAACTCACAACACTAGGAGAAATTTATTGTCATCACAATGCAGTAGATTAATTTTCATCTAAAAAGAAACACAATGTTATTTAATTTAACATCCTCTTTCTTCATATCAGGAATTAATTTTAGGACCTTCTCTTTCAACTTTAAGATAATTATGACATTATTGAATTCTTGAAACTCATTGGACCAGACCCTTTTTGGACACTTTGTACAAATAAGGTGGTTGGTATATTAAGTTGAGTTGAACTGAGTAATTAGATTAAAGAATTACAGCTAGAAGGGACCTTAGAAACCACAAAATCACTGCATTTTTCAGGTGAAAGAAATAAACAGAGAAAAGTGATTTTCCAAAGTCACACGAGAAAGAAATGGGAGAAGAGGGATTTGAACTCATATATTCTTCCTCCACATAAAGGATTATTTTTGCTATATCATGCTGGTGTCAAAAGGACACATATATGTAGACACATATATATATACATATATGTGTGTATAAATACATACATATACATACACACATGTGTGTGTGTGCATAAAACATTGAGATTTAAATCTGTTATATTCCACAAGTATCATTTTTGTTCCAAAATGAGCTTAGGGTAAGACATTTGAATATACTAGTCACATGATATTCTCTCCAATATTGGGTCATCTGTATACCCTTGTATACATACACATACACTCAATTGTATGGATTAGTATGGTGATTACATTCTATTAGGAAAGTACATATGTAAATTAAATAGACAATATATACAAATTCAAATAAAAGACAGTTTCAGACAGAAAAAAACCCAGTAGTTGAATGGATCAGGAATAAACAAACAAAATAGCCTCATGTATGGGATGGCATGTGAACTAAATGTTAAAGGCAATGGAGGATTCTGAAACATTACTCTTTACCTTTCAACTGCAGTTTCTCTCTCTCTCTCTCTCTCTCTCTCTCTCTCTCTCTCTCTCTCTCCCTCTCTCTCTCTCACACACACACACACACACACACACACACACACACACACACACACACACTTGAAGCAGTACACTTTCAAAGATGACTTAGTAAACTTTTAAAAGTAAAATAGCTCTTCAAATGAGTCATCTTTTTTTAAGCAGATATTATCAAAATAATATTTTGTATATAAAAAAGTGGAGAAAAAATATTAGTAATTTTGTTGATTTACTCCTTTCATGAAATTATGAAGTGCATTTATTGGAGGCATCATAACACTCCAGAAAACCAAACTAAATGAAAAAGCTTTTTATCAAATGGCTAGCAAAGGCAAGAATTATTCTAAGCTCCAAATTATTTTTTAACAATTCATACAAAATTGTTCTGGATGACTACTAAACAAATGACTACATGTATAGCTTTAACATTAGTACAGATTGTGTAATTCATATTTTAGAAATGTAAAAATTATAATCACTGAAAGACAAGAGATGATTTCATTGCCCTATAGCATCCAAAGAACTCTCCAATTTGAGTGCTATCATTGCACAAGCATTCCTTATATAGCTTAGAATTTGTTACCTTTTCTCTTTTTCTTGTATTTTAAGCATTTCTACAAGCATTCCTTATTTACGTGTATGTATAAATCTGTTCAAGCCTTTATTCTATCCCTTCTCCCATATTATATCTGGATAAAGTTATAGTTGTATACATATAGATATAAATACATAGATACAGATATGAAATATTTTATACCTACAAAACATATTTTGTAGGTATAAAATATATTTGAATAGGTATTAAAAAGAGAAAAACATGCAGCTAATTATTTTAGTTGAATGTGATCTCATAATAAATTAGGGAAATTTCATTTCTGTGACATCACTCAAAGCATAATTTGTCCATAAAATAAGAGAAATGCAAAAATAACTGAGAATTTAGTAGCCCACATAATTTGACCTATTTGACATTAATCATTAGTTTTACTTAATATGCCCATCTTGGAGTTTTATGCCAAACAAACTTGGTTTTCAACACATTTTACCTAAAACCAACTCAAAAATGTTTTATTCCTTCCCTGTCCTGCTTTTAAGGTGCTATCTTTAGGCTATGAAGTATTTGCAAAAAGTAAAGAATTTGGCATGTCTTGGTTTATACAGTTAATGTTAAGAGACTACATAAGCAAAAATGCGGCATTCAATTAAATGTCATTTAACCTAAGACAAAAAAAATTTGTTGAGAAGCCAACTGTCAAATGAGTTGTTTCAAGAAAAGCTTAAGCATCCCTTTTTAATTGCAAGTCAGTAAACTGGAAATGTTTATCTAAACTATTTTATATTATAAAGCAAAAAAATAAAGATTGTCAAAATGAGTAACTAGATGGTGACAGAGTGAATTCCTCACAATAATAGTAGAATTCATTGCTAACAGGGAAGAAATTGTCTTTATCTTAAATAAAATCAGAATTAAAGAAGGAAAAAATAAAGTACAACTCATGGTTGCATAAGGAAAAGAAAAGTGTATGAACCTTTTGTTTCTTTGATAAAGTTTCATTATAAAGATGAAAAAAACACAAAGGATATTTAATCTAGTTTCATCATACTAAATCTTTAGTGTTCCAATAATTTGGTAGTAAGTCAAATTAAACGACTAGGAATACTAGTAATGTACTTAGGCGTAACTCTAACCAATGTCAATACAAAAAAAGAAAAGAAAGAAAGAAAGAAACAGAGCTACATTTAGTTCCTATATTTCATTTATTGTTGGATACAATAAGAATTTTTTTACCCCTGAATAGTGGTGTCACTGAAAAAAAAGCCAATTAAACATATGTGTTTGTATATACACACATTTATACACATATACACACATACATATATAAGTATATATGCACATATGCATATACACATATATGCACATATACATATGCGTACGTATATATAAGTATACATACACATATACATCATGTATATACATATGTGCATATATACACATACATATAGATACCTATACATGCATATATAGATACATGTACACACACACATATATATATATACATATACACACATATATGTATATAAAATTGAAAGCTACAAAAAAGAAACACGAAAAAAAATTACAATTTAATGGCCCTGACAAAAAAGGAATGGGCAAAAAAGCCAACAGGAAGTAAACCCACCTTCTTTTAGTCCTGTTTTTCTGAAATGCCACATCACAGGTCTTAATAAAATGGTCCATGTTGTAATAAAAAAAATCTTTTAATTTGACAAAGAGTGTCAGGATATAAAATGACAACAATAAAAAGAAGTAGCACCAAGAATATTAAGGCCACAATAGAAATGATGACACCATAGGAACAGTCATGACTTGTAGCCAACAGCCTGTATCCCCACACGACTCAGTGATATAGTGAAGAAGAAAGACAGGGGAGGTGCGATATGAAAGGCCCAACTCTGTCTATTGATCTGAGGGGCCGGATATTTATAAAGAACCTGCAAGCCTATGTGACATTCTGCTTGTGTCTCATTCCCTAGTGATTTAATCAGTCTTCTCTTAAAGACTGTGACCCTAGAGGGCATCTATTTTACATATCACTTTTTTTCTGTAATTCTCTTGTTTGTCTCACAGAGACAGCAACATCTGGGGGGCGTGGAGAGCAATTCCAGATGATAATGAGCACAGTCTCTAAGAACAGTTTCCCCAAAGGTCTATCCTGGTCTTGTCAACCCCACTCCCCCCTGGCCCTTAACAATTCTCCCTTTTGTTGTAACCAGAGAGAAGGTACTTGGGTTTGAAAAGCTTACCCAAGAGAGCGAAGGAACCTATGAATAGGTGACCATACCAAGAAACAAAGGGATAGAGGTAATACACATATGAGCCAATGGAACAGGGATGCAAAGGGATTTATATTAGCAACATAATCCCAAATCGTGCTTGCAGCTTCCTGGGGGTCAAGATTTCCCTTGGAGGCCTGATCTATAAATCATATATGGTGTTATTATAAGGGATAGGAGGAACACAAATAGAAATGAACCTATAATCACATCTTATGAACACTCTTGTTTCAAAAACATCAATTTTGTTTCCCACAACCACAAGTGTTTCCCTTAAAGTATCCATTAAATTGTATGTACAGATAAAACAACTGACACAGAGCACGTCAATGCTTCCACAAAGCTTATACTGCCTAAAATAATGCAACTTATACATCTTTTCTGTCTTACTTTCAACATTAAGACATAATTACAGATATAATGTTAGTGTTAGCTATATGAAAACCAGTGTATTCAGTGATACTACAATTAAAGCATGTTATTTCCCAATCATAACAGCAAAAATTCTATCTATACCAATTTGTTTCCCAAAAGCCTTAGACCCATAAGCTACCATAATTACCACCTCTATCTTCCCTCCCCATTTCACCACCCATAACCCAAGGTGGATTATGTACAAAAAGTCCATCTATCTTCCTCTCAATCAGTTCCTTCTGCTGCAGTGGTCAGCTGGAGAGTGCCCAGAAGCAGAATGAGTGTCTTTATTGTCCTGTCAGTCCAAGGACAGATTCTTTGTATTCTTGGCTTTTTTTTCTTTCTCTCTTCCTCAATCCTTACCTTCCCCAATGTATGGAAGAGGTCAGATGTTTCTTTACAGTATCCAGATCATTTCCTCACCATTTCCTGTTGAAATACAAACATACCCTCACCCCCATGTTAACACAGGGCCTGTCTTTGTGTTGTTCCATTTCATCTTCACTTTTTTCCCAATCAGTGAGGTGTGTTTTGCCTTTATGAAATTTCTGAGCTGGCATAAGCCTCTCTCTCTGGTGTTAAGTATACAACACCATGTCAGCACTTCTTTTTCATTTACCTTCTTCTCTCTCTTTCTTTTGCTTTTGCAGGAGAGTTTTCATGTCATGATTTTGATGTTTTACAATGGCTTGGCCAGTAGGATTATATGGGATACCAGTCCTATGCTATATTCTGTATGACAGACAGAACTTAGTAAAGGCTTGACTAGTTTAAGTTGGACCATTATTTGTGTGTAGAGTTGCAAAATACTTGAAGAGATGATTGATAAGAAATTTTGTTGATTCCCCAGTCACTTGGTGGAAATAGTATGACCTGAATGTGTCTAGTCACATGAAGGTATTTATTCCTTCCAAATTCTGGGACATGTGTGACATCCATTTGCATATTTCAAGAGGATTGCATCCTCTAAGATTAATAGATGTATTTGATGGAGCTGGCAAAAACAGAATGCAATGTGGACAAGACGTTACTACAATGCTTCTTGCTTGCTCTCTAGTACTATGAAATTGCATGTGAAGCATGGAAGCAGACTTGATGAAATTGCTTGTAGGAATGCTGTGCTTCTAAAACTGTCAATGTGAGCAAACTGTCTGCTTGTCTATTTCCCTCTGAAACAGGCCCTGGCAGTTGTGTATGGGATAGGACCCAAGATCTTTTGGGGTAAGGGATGAAGGTCTCAGCTTCTGAAATTGCTTCCTGCTGAGATTGGATGTAGAACTGTCCCTGCCTTGATAGGTCTTATTCAAGGGATACATAGCCTTAGCAGTTATCTCGGAAGTTGCTGACTTGCCCTCTGGAAAAGACAAACATGGCATGGAGGTTAGATAAAGACCAAACAGACACAAAAGGAATATAAATAATGGACAATTTCCATGGCATAACAAAGGAATGCCAGGCTAGGCCAAGAGCAACAGATTTGAATATGAAAGGCCAGATTAAGTGGGAAGATTCAGGAAGACCTGGATACAAATTTGAGTATGAAAAACTAGGTTAAGTGGCAAGATTACCATAGACAAGATTGCTCACAAATTATCTCTCTTCACTAGCATAATTGTATTATCTTAAACAAAAGAGATTTCAGACTTGAACCTTACAATTAAATAGGTGTACATCATTGTTTCACAGGCCAGTTTCTCCTTCTCTGATTACATTTTCTCTGGAAGAAAAGCTTTTAGAAATTAAGTTGTTAACAAGTTCAAACACTAATTTTAACTTTTGCTTAGGCCATGGAATGACTACAAATTCAGAGGAAAGAGCAAGATCTTTTCTGCTTTATAGATTATTACATATTACTTTATCAATACATTGCCTTGAAAATGAAAATTTAGTAGGCTTCACAAGACATAATTTTAAAATATTACTTCTAAAGTTGTTTTCTTTTGTTTTAAAATTGTCCTGATGTTAACAGTCACTATACTTTTATAAAGAAAATAGTTGAAAATATTTAAAATGATAATTCTCTTTTTACTTTGAAACAAAAATAAACCTTTAAAATTAAAATCCATTAAAGCTAAGTTTACTCTCATCACATTCGACTAAAGGAAGGATTAAAATGTACATTCATTTTGGTATGAAAATCTACATACAATACAGGAAAATGGGGGAGAAGGAGATAAGCAGGGTGGGGGGAATGATAGAAGGGAGGGCAATTGGAGGAGGGAGCAATTTGAAGTCAACACTCTTGGGGAGGGACAGGATCAAAAGAGAGAATAGAAACAATGGGGAGCAGGATAGGATGGAGGGAAATATAGTCAGTCTTACACAACACG
>JAQQSK010006596.1:0-14358 GCA_028658325.1 Potorous gilbertii
TGGTTCTCAGGTGGGGGTAGGGCCGCCTCTCAGGCTCAGTTCCCTCAGGGGGTTTATACAGAGATCTTTTGTAATGGAGCTGGGGTGGAGCTCCAGCCTGCTCTGGGAGTCTCTGGCTGAGCTGCTTCTGCCTCTGGCCGAGCTGCCTCTGCCTCTGGCCGAGCTGCCTCAGCCTCTGCCGCAGCAGCTGCTTCCCAGGGGGTCCCGAGTCCCGGAGATCCCCCGCTTCCCTCTCAGTCCATCTCTCTCACTGACCTGTGCGTCTGTGGGTGGAGGGACCGTCACAGCTGCTGGAGATTCAGGTCCCTGACGCCTGCTGGGCTCTGCTAGCTCCTCTCAGTGCCGCGTGGCCGGGCAGAGCTCTGCGGCTGGGGCCGGGGGAGGGGAGGACTCCGCTCCCGTCCACAGTACCTTTGCAGTCGGTTTTTCAGGGCTCTCTGCAACGGAAATCTCCTTCACTGTGTTGCTGCGCGGCTTCCACTGTTCCAGGATTTGTCAGGAGTTCTTTTTACAGGAAATCTATGGGCTGTGGGTTCGGACCTAGCATAGGTGAATCTTTCTACTCCGCCATCTTGGCTCCGCCTTCTTTTTCTATTTTAAATCTACTTGATACCAGTCTTCATTCTAGTTTGTTAAAGGCCCTTAATTTTTATGTTGCAGTCTCCTCACACAAACCATGTGCCTTTCCATTATCCTCTTTGTCATATCCATTTTAATTTTTGGGAGACTGTAGTGCTACATGACACATAGCTCCTGATAGGATATTTATATTAAGAACTTCTTTTGCAGAGAAATGTTTAGATATAATTTAGAAGCCTTTCAAATTCTCATTGAAATCTAATAAATTTTCCTTCTATTTATGATTTGGTCTTTATTTGTCCATTTTTTGCCATCTATATAAGAACTATCTATCTATCCATTGGTTATTTTTTAATCTACTATATACATACATACATGTGTATATATATATATATATATATATATATATATATATATATATATATATATACACACACATACATGCACATATATCTATGGATATAGATAAATAATAGATACATGCTTATCTTTCTGTTTTATATACATATACAGATAAATGGATAAACACGCAGACAGATAGATAGATGAATTGATTGATGAGCTCTACAAATTGACCATATACCTCATTGACAATGTATGGACAATAGACATTCTTTATCCACTTATTTCAGTTATTATTCACTCCCCATTACCTCTGCATGATCAGACTTGCACTTTAAGATTATGTTTGGCAGTTTCATTTATGAGTCTGGGAAGGGAAGAATCTAGATACAATGACCCTAAATAAAAGACAATCACAATAAACAGATGAGAGAGGTTGCAGGTCTTAAGCAACAAGGTTATTAACTGAATATAGATAAGAGGATGGAGGGATGAGAAATGTCAAGAAAATAGAATCATCATGAATGGTCCTAGACCTTCTTCCTTTCTCTCCATATGTTATTTCCCTTAGTGATCACATTGGTTCAAAAGGATTCAATTATCTTATTATATTTAATATATAATGTACAACATATAATAATATAATTATTCAGTTATACTAAGAAAAGAAAGAAATAATTCCAAGATGCAGAACTCTTGTGTACCCATTCATGGATGAATGGATGCTGATCTGATAAGAGAAATGAAGAAAGATTGCTCTCAGAAATTAGGAAGGGAATCGCAACAGAATGAGGTCATGAAAGCTCAGGAAAGAGAGAATATACAAAAACATGGATTGATTAATTGCATCAAAATTGAAGAAATGTTAAGAGATGAAGAGTGAGAACACACCTTTGGATATTGCAATAAAGAGATCATTTGTGTTTATTGTTGTCTTTGGAAATATAATAAACTGAACTCTCTCACCTCCTTCCTTTGCCTCAGCAAAGAGAACCTGTGATCTATCCTTCATTTAGCTATAACTTCATTTTTCTTTAAATTTCCATTGCATTTTTAAGAAGTTTCTTATCCATTTATTTCAAAGAATTTCAACTCTTGATCAGTGAAAAGAGATATAGTCTTCTAATGCCAATAACAAAGCTAAAGTTATTAAAGTCTAAAAGCTCTTTGGGGATTCTTAGTATCCTCTACATATTTTTCACTGCTTTGCCACTGCCACTACAGAGGGGGGAAGGCTGCTCAGGATCCATGTCCTACTTTCATAAGTTGTTTTTGCCGAAGATTTCATCACCAAATGTTGTCAGGAACCTCTCATGTTTAACTGAACTACTTTTTAGAAAGCAAACCCATTTTTTTTTCAAGACTGGAGCCAAAGAGTTTCCAGCAAGGTAGAGTCAAGGAGAGACTGAAATCTGGTGGCATAGTCTTTAAGAATCCAAGGAAACCTTCTTGTCAATAATGAAGTAAAACTTGATAGATGCATAGAAATATACATATCTAATTCCACAAAAACATACTAAGATACACGTAAGGTTTTTTTTTTTAAATTTATTTCACTTTTTTTAAATTTTTTAAATTTTATTTATTTAATTTAATTTAATTATTTTATTTAACTTTTATTTTACCTTTGTTTACATTCATTTTCACAAAATTTTGGGTTCCAAATTTTCTCCCCACTTGTCACCTCCCCCCAACTCAATACAATGAGCAATCTAATTTCTCCTATCACCAATCTACCCTCTCTTCCATTATCCCTCCCTTCCCTTGTCCCCATCTTCTCTTTTCTCTTGTAGGGCCAGATAACTTTCTATTCCCCATTACCTGTATTTCTTGTTTCCTAGTAGCAAGAACAATACTCAACAGTTGTTCCTAAATGTTTGAGTTCCAAATTCTCCCCATCCCTCCCTCCTGACCCATTCGGCAGACAATTCAATATAGGCCATATCTGTAGTTTTGCAAATATCTTCGATAATCATCATGTTGTGTAAGACTAACTATATTTCCCTCCATCTTATCCTGCCCCCCACTGTTTCTATCCTCTCTTTTGATCCTGTCTCTCCCCAAGAGTGTTGATTTCAAATTGCTCCCTCCTCCCATTGCGCTCCCTTCCACCATGGATCCACCCTGCTTATCTCCTTCTCCTCCACTTTCCTGTATTGTAAGATAGATTTTCATACCAAAATGAGTGTGCATTTTATTCCTTCCTTTAGTCTAATGTGATGAGAGTAAACTTCTTGTTTTTCTCTCAGCTCCCCTCTTTTTCCCTCCACTAAAAAGTCTCCTACTTGCCTCTTCTATGAGAGATAATTTGCTCCATTCCATTTCTCCCTCTCTCCTCCCAATACATTTCTCTCTCTCTGTTTAACTTCATTTTTTAAAGATATAATCCCATCCTCTTCAATTCACTCTGTGCTCTCTGTCTCTGTGTGTGCATGCATTTGTGTGTGTGTGTGTGAGTAATCCTTCCAACTACCCAAATACCAAAAAGTTTCAAGAGTTACAAATACTGTCTTTCCATGTAGAAATGTAAACAGTTCAACTTTAGTAAGTCCCTTATGACTTCTCTTTGCTATTACCTTTTCATGCTTCTCTTCATTCTTGTGTTTGAAAGTCAAATTTTCTTTTCAGCTCTGGTCTTTTTGTCAAGAATGATTGAAAGTCCTCTATTCCATTGAAAGACCAGTTTTTCCTCTGAAGTATTATACGCAGTTTTGCTGGGTAGGTGATTCTTGGTTTTAGACCTAGTTTTTTTAACTTCTGGAATATCATATTCCACACCCTTCTATCCAGTAATGTAGAAGCTGCTAGATCTTGTGTTATCCTGATTGTATTTCCACAATGCTGGAATTATTTCTTTCTAGCTGATTGCAATATTTTCTCCTTGACCTGTGAACTCTGGAATTTTGCCACAATGTTCCTAGGAGTTTCTCTTTTTGGATCTCTTTCAGGTGGTGACCAATGGATTCCTTGAGTACTTATTTTGCCCTCTGGTTCTAGGAAATCAGGGCAATTTTCCTTGATAATTTCATGAAAGATGATGTGTAGCTCTTTTTTGATCATGGCTTCAGGTAGCCCCATAATTTTTAAATTGTCTCTCCTGGATCTACTTTTCAGATCAGTTGTTTTTCCAATGAGATGTTTCACATTATCTTCCATTTTTTCATTCTTTTGGTTTTGTTTTGTGATTTCTTGGTTTCTCAGAAAGTCATTAGCCTCCAATTGTTCCATTCTAATTTTAAGAGAACTATTTTCTTCAGAGAGCTTTTGAACCTCCTTTTCCATTTGGCTAATTCTCCTTTTGAAAGCATTCTTCTCCTCATTGGCTTTTTGAACCTCTTTTGCCAAATGAGTTAACTTATTTTTCAAGGTGTTATTTTCTTCAGCATTTTTTTGAGTCTCCATTAGCAAGGTCTTGACCTGTTTTTCATGTTTTTCTTGCATCTCTCTCATTTCTTTTCCCAGTTTTTCCTCCACCTGTCTAGCTTGATTTTCAAAATCCTTTTTGAGCTCTTCCATGGCCTGAGCCCACTGAATATCTATTTTCGATGTTTGGGATACAGAAGCCTTCACTTTTATGTCTTTCGCTGATGATAATCATTTTTCTTTCTCATCTGAAAGGGTGGGAGGAGATATCTGGTCACCAAGAAAGTAATCTTCTAGAGTCTTATTTTTTTCCCTTTTCTGGGCATTTTCCCAGCCAGTTACTTGTCTTCTGAGATTCCTTTTAACACCCACCTTGCCTGCAGTTCCTCCCAGTTAGTGCTTGGGGTCTGAGATTCAAATACTTCTTCCCAGCCTCAGCGCTTTCAGTGGGATGGGGCTGCTATTCAGTGTGAGATGAAGTTCAGGTGCTCAAATGGAGTCAGGGCTGCCACAAGGGGCTCACTTCCCTCAAGGGGTTTATGTGGAGACCTTCAACAATATTATGTGTGACTCAGAAAATCATTCAATCTCTCTGTTTCACTTTTCTCAACTGTTAAATGAAGATAATCATTCTTAATGACCTAGGGAACAACAGCCTTGGAAGAACTGGCAAAATGTAAACTTTTCTTTGTTTATATCAGCTTGTATTTTCTTGGAGTCTTTATCATTGCCCATGTGTTTTTGCTTTTAAATGCTTTAATCTGTTGCACATCAATGAACTATACCTGGTCTAGAATTTGGACAAATTCCTTTTGTTATATCTCCTGATCCATCTTCACATTCTTTGCTCTTTTCTGAAAATCAGAAAATTCCATTGTTTTAAGTAGCAGATAGATGGTCAAATTTCTAGGTCAGTATGAAATGTTACATCTACCCATATATGTCATTCTGAAGCTAAATTTTTATGCATGAGTATGGATTGTATTTCATTGATCTTAACCTGCTTCATGATCATATTGTGTCTTTATTGGCATTGAGAGATTTATACTTAGGGATACCTTTCTTGAAGCTATGAAAACTCTCTATTGGCTTAAACTCAGTGATATGGAAGTAATAAATAAAAGTGTAGTTTATCAATATGGATTCTCCTGTCTCTGTGAATTTTAGCTTTTGATTGGAAGCATTTTCATCTCTGAGAAGTTGCAATCCCCTTCAACTATAATCATGTGATTCTTTGAAAGAAATGTATCACCTTTCCTAAATATATTGATTCTCATGATTCAGAACACCTAAATTCTTCCCAGCTCTCCCTGTACTTTTCACATTTTATTGAGTTTCATGCTTAATAATTATAAGCTATCTGATGGGATGCTGAATCTCATCTTTGTATCATTTCCTTCTGATTAGCCACTTTTAGATTGTCATCTTGTCAATTTCTCAGAAGTCAACATTGATTGAAAAGGAGACTCCTAGGCACTCGAATGGCCTTTGCCAAAAGAATAATAATGTGAAAGATTACCTGTGCCCTCTCTCAGTCTCTAATACAAGTAAAATGAAATAACTCTGAGCATTCACCTGTAAAATACTTAATGACTTAGAAGTTTGCCTCTCATGAGGTATGCAAAGAGGTAGCCAGTAAGAGGAGATCAAGGGTTGAATAGTAGAAATATTCCTAACCTTAGTGTTAGAAGATTGGAGTTCTACTATCCTACCATTAAGTAGACGTGGGAATTGTTTACATATATTAAACCTGAGAATTATTTCTGTCATCCATAGAATTAAAAAAATAGCAGCTAGATGAGATCATCTTTAAGGTCCTTTCCAGTTCCAAAAGTCTTTACTACACATTTTTGCTACATATGCAGGCAAGACCTACCTATACATATTTTATCTATTCCAAGGTTGGAGTTATATTTTCTGGTACAAGGTAGTCCATTTTGCCTCAAATAAGATTTAAAAAGAGGTATGTTTTCCAGGTCAGAGAATATTAATGATCATTAATTATTCAACATCTTTCATTAAAATCATGGCCTCTGAACTTGAGAGAACATGAGGCCATATAATTTACTCCCTAACTCTGAACATGAGGACTCTAAGGACCAAAGAAGTTAATCAACTTGTTCAAGGTCACAAAGGGAGCAAGTATTCAAAACTGAGCTTGAAAACAACGTTTCCAAACTTTCAAACCCAGGCCAGGATGGGCTCTCAGTCTTTGATGGAAAAAGTACAATCTTCTATATATACATGAATTAAGGAAAATATTTGATTATTTAACCTTTCAGTTAACAAAAGTTAGAGGTTTCCTTTAATATCTAAAAAAAAATTGAGGGGCAGCATGGTGGGATCTTGGGCATATCATCCAAGACAGGAGTCCAAAAAAACGGAGAAAGTGAGAGCCAAGGAGCCCCAAGTATATTCAGCTGCTGCTCCTAAGACTATCAGCCTTCAGATTAAATGTCTATAAGTCATTTACTTGAACTTCTGGGAGACAAAATGGTGGATTGATCAATAAATACTCTCTCCTCCTCCCCTTATTGACCTTGAAAAAATTATGTTTCCCCAGAAAAATCCTGAATCAGTGAAATCAGCAGAAGAGGAAAACAGTCTCATAGCATGTGAGACTAGGACAATTACTAAGAAGGATTTCTCTTGCTGTGGAGGGAGATTCCTTTTGCTGTGGCACAGGACCAGAGCTGTCTGAGACAGCCCCATCTCAGAGAACTGGGTGGAGATCTGGAATCCCAGAGGGGATGAAGCCTCACAATCAACAACACCAGGACCCCAGGCATGCCTCAGCACAACAGAGAAAACTGCTAGACACTAGGCCAGCCTGAATCACCAACCACTGAGCTTGCATTTGCTCTAGCTCAGCTGAGGATATCTCTTCTGACCAGACCACCCCTTCCCCACACTTAACAAGCTAGCTCCAGGGCAAATCCAAGGAAACACAAAAAGCCTTCACATGGTCTCTGCTTTTTCATACCAGACAACTCAAGGCCAGGTTCTTTAGCTCATAGGTGAAACAACTAGAGACCATAATACACAAAGTGTCATCATCATGAGTAAGAAGCAGAGCAGGAAAGAAAGGACCATAGAATCTTTCTATGGGGACAAGGACCAAAACACAAATATTAAAGACGTCAGCATTGAAACTGTACTCCCATCTAAAACTTTAGAAGAGACTGTAAAGTGGTCACAAGCACAAAAAGCACTCTTGGCAGAGCTGAAGAAGGATTTTAAAAGCCAAATTAGAGAAACAGAAGAAAAGCTGGCCAAGGATTTTAAAAGTATGAAAAAAGAATTCACTGAGGTGAATAGTTCCTTAAAATGGAAACTTGGACAAATGGAAAAAGAAGAACAAACCTAACTGGTAAAATTGGACAAATGGAAAAGGAAATACAAAAACTACCTGGAGAAAATAACTGCTTAAAAGGAGCAATTGGACAGATGGAAAAAGAGATGCAAAAGTTAACTGAATAAAACAAATGATAAAAATTAGAACTGGGCAAGTAGAAGCTAATGACTCTATGAGATATCAAGAATCAGTCAAACAGAATCAAAAGAATGAAAAGATAGATAAAAATGTAAACTATCTACCTGGAAAAATAACTGCTCTGGAAAATAAATCCGGGAGAGAAAAATCTAACAATTATTGGCCTACTATAAAGCCATGATGAAAAAAAGAGCCTGAACAATACCTTCCAAGAAGTCATAAAAGAAAACTGTCTAGAAGTCCTACATCCACGGGGCGAAATAGTCATCAAAGGAATCCACCGTTCATCTTCCAAAAGGGATCAACCTTTGGAAACCAAAAACACCCAGGAATATCATTAACAAATTCCAGAACTATCAAGCGAAGGAGAAAATACTAAAGACAGCCAGAAAGAAACCATTGAAATACTGAGGAGCTACAGTCAGGATTACATAGGAACTTGTAGCTTCTACATTAAAAAATCGAAGGAATTCGAATATAATATTCAGTAAAGCAAAGGAGCTGGGTCTACAACCAAGGATCAGTTACCCAGAAAAGATGAGCATAATATTTCAGTTAAGGAGATGGACATTCAATGAGATAAGGGATCTACAGAACTTCTTGATAAAAAGACCAGAACTCAATAGAAAATTCGATCCTCAAATGCAGGTCTCAAGAGAGGTATAAAATAGTAAACACGGGAAAAGAAAAATTGGTGCTCAATATGGGCAAACTGTTTGCTTTCTGAAAAAGGAAGATGATAATTGTTAATCTTTTGAATTGTGTATTTATTACAAAATATAAAAGAGATATAGATAGACAGACAGACAGACAGAAAGACAGACAGGTAGATAGATAGATAGATAGATAGAGGGAGGGAGCAGGTAAAAAGTAAATTATGTGATAATAAGTATATGATGTAATGGTACAAAGGGATTGTAACTGGAGGAGGAGGCCTAAAAGTTCCATTACAGGAAGAGGATGAAATTATGTCACATAGAAGGAAAGAGGGGAGGGAGATAAGAATTGTTTGAGAGGCACTGTCATCTAATTTAGTTCAAGGAAGGAACAACAAACTTAATATATAAATGTAACTAGCTCTATAGGCAGCAGGAGGAGCAGGGGGAAAGAAAGGAGAGGGGAGGTTAAAAGGGAGTGAAGAAGTAGTAAGGTTAAAGGAGAGTGAAAAGGAGAGGGGCTGAAAGAAGGAAGAGAAGACTATGGAAAGTCGCGGTCAAAAATTAAAACTCCATTGTGGAGGGGAAGGGAGAAGGGAGAACTAAAAGAACAAATGGTGGTAGAAGGGATGGAGGAAAAGCCAAAAATACTAGTTACAATGGTGAATATGAATGGGATTAACTCTCCCATAAAATGGAGATGGATAGAAGAATGGATTAAAAGCCGTAATCCAACAATATCTTGTTTATCAGAAACACATTTGAAAAGGGGATGATACACAGAGGGTAAAGGTGAAAGGTTGGAGCAGAATATGTGTTTCATCTGATATAAAAAAGAAAACAGAAGTAGCATTCCTTATTGCAGACAAAGCAAAAGCAAAACTAGATCAAATCAAAAGACATAAGGAAGGAAACTATATCCTGCTACAAGGCACAATAGACAATGAAGCAATTTCATTATTAAACATATATGCTTCAAGGGGTATAGCATCCTCATTCTTAGAGGAGAAATTAAGGGAATTGAAGGAAGAAGAAGACAGAAGAATTGTACTAGTGGGGGACCTCAAACTCCTCCTCTCTGAACTTGATGAATCTAACCACAAAATTAATAAGGAAGAAGTTAAGGAGGTGAATAAAACTCTAGATAAGGTAGATATGATAGCTATCTGGAGAAAATTGAAAGGGGATAGAAAGGAATATAACTTTTTCTCAGTGGTACATGGCACATATACAAAATTTGGCCATGTACTAGGCCATAAAAACCTCACAAACAAGGGCAGAAAGGCAGAGATAGTCCTTGCATGCTTCTCAGATCAGAATACAATAAAAATTATATGTGACAAAAGGCCATAGAAAGACAGACCAAAATTCCATTAGAAAATCAATAATCTAACCCTAAAGAATAAGTGCATTAAAAAACAAATCATAGAAACAATCAAAAACTTCCTTCAAGACAATGACAATAATGAGACAACCTATCAAATCTTATGGGACACAGAAAAAGCAGTTCTTGGAAGAGGCTTTATGTCTTTGAATGTCTACATGCATAAAGTAGAGAAATAGGAGACCAATGAATTGGGCATGAAAGTGAAGAAGCTAGAAAAAGAAGAAATTGAAAATTAACATGTAAATACCAAATTAGAAATACTAAAAACAAAAGGAGATATTAATACAATTGAGATTAAGAGACCAACTGAACGAATAAACAAAAGTAAGAGTTGGTTTTACAGAAAAACCAATAAAATTGATAAAACTTGGGTCAATTCGATTTAAAAAAAAGAGGAAAACCAAATTACCAATACCAAAACTGAAAAGGATGAACTCATGTCCAATGAGCAGTAAATTAAAACAATAGCTAGATATTCCTTTGCCCATCTTTATGCCCATAAGATTATTTTAAAAACATAAATTGCTCAGATTGACAGAAGAGAAAATTGAATACTTAAAAAACCCCATCTCAGAAAAAGAAATTGAGTAAGTCATCAATCCATAGGAAAAAAACCTCCGGAGCTGAATGGATTTACAAGTGAATTCCATCAAAAGTTTAAATAACAGTCAATTCCAATCCAAAATAGATTATTGGGGAAAGTTGGGGAAGAAGAAATCCTCAAAAATTCTTTTTTATGATACAAATATGATTTTTATACCTAAACCAGGAAGAGTTAAACACAGGATGAAAATTATTGACCAACTTCTCTAGTAAATATATATGCAAAAATTTTCAATAAGATATTACCAAAAAAAATACAGCAACTTATCACAAGAATAATACAATATAATCAGGTAAGATTTAGACAAGGAATACAGGGCTGGTTCATTTTTAGGAAAACTAATAGCATTATTTATCATATCAAGAATATAACTAATAAAAACCACATAATTGTCTCAAAAGACACAGAAAAAGCTTTTGACAAAATACAACATCCCTTCCTATTGTAAACACTGGAGAGCACAGGAATAAGTGGAACTTTCCGTAAAAATAATAAGCAGTATCTACATAAAACATTCAGCAAGCATTATATGAAATGGAGATAACCTAGATCCAAGTCCAATAAGATGAGGGATGAAACAAGGATGTACATTATCACCACTATTATACAATATTATACTAGAAATATTAGCTGCTATAATAAGAGAAGAAAATGAAATTGAATGAACTAGAAAAGGCAGAGAAGAAACTAATTTTTCACTCTTTGCAGATATGACGATATGCTTAGATAATCGCAGAGATTCAAGCAAAACACTACTTGAAATAATAAACAACTTTGGCAAAACTGCCAGTTCCAATTAAACCCTTGCAAATCTTCTGCATTTCTCTATATTACTGACAAAGCCAAAAAGCACTAGACAGAAAGGGAAATCTCATTTAAAGCTAGGGTAGAAACTATAACATATTTGGGGCTCAATGTGTCAAAACAAATTCAGGGACTATATGAACACAATTACAAGTTGTGTATCTCACAGAAAAGTCAGATCTGAGTAAGTGGAAAAACATCAGTTGCTCACGAGTATAATCAAAGTGACTATTCTAAGTAAATTAATTTATGTATTCAGTGCCATACCAATCAACCTATCAGAAAATTATTTTCTGTAGCTTGAAAACATAGTATCAAAATATATCAGAATATCGAGGGAACTAATGAAAAGAAATGCTAGGGAAGGTGACCTAGGTCTACCAGATCTCAAATTACTTTATAAAGGAACGATTATCAAAACCACTTGGTACAAGCTAAGAAATAGAAGAGTAGACCAGTGGAATATGTTTGGTACTCAAGACACAATAGTCAATCCATAAGCAATCTACTATTTCATAAACCCACGGAACCCAGCTTCTGAGATAAGAACTCTATGACAAAAATTTCTGGGAAAATTGGATAACAGTGTGGCAGAAACTGGGCAAATACCAATGCCTGACTCTATACACAAGAACAAAGTCCAAATGGGTGCATGATCTAGGTATAAACATTGATACTATAAACAAATTAATGGAGCAATGAATACTGATTATCAGATTTATGGAGAAGGGAAGAGTTTTTAACTAAACAAGAGAGAAAAAACATTATGAAGTGCACAATGGATAATTTTGGTTACATAAAACTGAAAAGTTATTGCACAGCCAAACCCAATGCACCCAACGTTAGGAGAGAAGCAGAAAACTAGAAAAGAATTCTTGCAACTAGTGTCTGTGATAAAGGCCTCATTTGTAAAATATATAGAGAACTGAGTTAAATGTGCAACAATACAAGTCACTCCCCAACTGATAAATGATCAAACGTTATGAACAAAGTTTTCAGAGAAGGAAATTAAAGCTCTCTATAGGCATATGAAAAAAATAATCTGAATCTGAATTTGACAGGAGAGATGTAAATCAAAACATCTCTGAGATACCACATCACACCTATCAGACTGGCTAACATAACAAAATAGGAAGATGATAAATGTTGGAGAAGGTGTGGGAGAGTTGGAACACTAATTCATTGTTGGTGGAACTGTGAGCTGATGCAACCATTCTTGAGAGCGATTTGGAACTATGCCCAAAAGGCTACAAAAATTTGCATACCCTTTGGCCAGCATTATGGCTTCTAGGACTGTATCCCATGAGATCATAGAAATGAGAAAGGGTTCCACACAAAAATATTTATGGCAGCTCTCTTTGTGTTGGCCAAAACTGGAAATCAAGGTGATGTCCATCAACTGGGAAATGGTTGAATAAATTGTGGTATACAAATGTAATGGAATACTATTTTGTTATAAGAAATGATGAACAGGAGTATTTCATAGTGGTCTGAAAAGACTTACATGAACTGATGCTGAGTGAAAGAAGCAGAACCAGAAGAAGTTTGTACACAGCAACAACCACAGCATACAACAAATTTTCCTAGTAGAATTAGCACTTCATTGGAATGCAGGCACTTAAATAATTCTCAGTGGTCTCTTAAGGCAAAATGACTTCCACGTTCAGAGAAAGAACTATGGAATTTGATCACAAAGTGAAGCAGATAATTTTCTTTTGTATTATGTTTTGGTTTGTTTTATGAATTCTCCCATTCATTTTAATTCTTCTATGCAACATGACTAAGGTGAAAATGTATTTTATAGTAATGTATATATAGAACCTATAAAAAACTGTATACCATCTTAGGGAGGGAGTAGGGATGTTGGGGAAGGAGGAGGGAAAGGAAGGGAACAATCTAAGATACATGGAAGTAATGGTAGAACATTGAAAACTAATAAAAAAATAAAAACAGAATTGGGAATAATGTAATGTCATTTTTACAAAGTTCTTGTGATGAATACCAGAGCAAATACCTTGCACTGTGACCTGCTTCCATGACCAGATACAAAGTGTTTTAAAACTGCTAAATTATACACAAACACATTTATGTGTTTAGAAATATGTGCTGTGTATATACTATATAAATACTATATAGTTAAACTATATAATTTTTTCCTTCTTTATTTTATCTACCAATATAATAATCATTTTAGGGCAGAGACTCTTTATTTTGTATTTGCATTCCTAGTACTAATGATGATGATTTGTACTTTGTAGGCATTTAAAATTTGGTATTGTTTTTTGAAAATAGCAACTGTTTCCTTCACTTTCACAATTCCTTGCAACTCTATACTTTCACATTTTTCAAGACTGTCCCATTCTTCTTGCTCACATATTCACATGCCATCATCCTAGATCTTGCCTAGATTAATCCATAAAGTGTCAAAATTGATCTTCTTTACCTCTTCTGCAATACACTCAACATATCTTGCAAAATAATCTTTTTTTAAATTTTATAAATTTATTTATTTAAATTTTTACATTCATTTTCACAAGATTTTGGGTTCCAAAATTTTCTCCCCATTTGTCCCCTCCCCCCTCCCCAATACACTGAACATTCTAATTACCCATATCACCAATCTGCCCTCTCTTTTACCATCTCTCCCTTCTCTTGTCCTCATCTTCTCTTTTGTCCTTTGGGCCAGATAACTTTCTATTCCCCATTACCTGTATTTCTTATTTCCTAGTATCGAGAACAATATTCAACAGATGTTCCTAAAACTTTAAGTTCCAGTTTTTCCCCATCCCTCCCTCCCCACCCATTCCCTTTGGGAGGGCAGGCAGTTCAATATAGGCCATATCTGTGCAGTTTTGCAAATGACTTCCATAATAGTCGTGTTGTGTAAGACTAACTATATTTCCCTCCATCTTATCCTGCTCCCCCTTGTTGCTATTCTCTCTTTTGATCCTGTCGCTCTCCGAGTGTTGACTTTAAACTGCTCCCTCCTCCCATTACCCTCCCTTCCATCATCCCCCCCATCCTGCTTATCTCCTTCTCCCCCACTTTCCTGTATTGTAAGCTAGGTTTTCATACCAAAATGAGTGTGCATTTTATTCCTTCCATTAGTCGAATGTGATGAGAGTAAACT
>JAQQSK010006597.1:0-14358 GCA_028658325.1 Potorous gilbertii
CATATATATATATATATATATATATATATATATATATATACAATGGTTTCAATACTATTTTGAGATAAAAATGCTATGGGCTTGAAGAAACCCAGAAATGTTTGTATATATATGATTCCACTTGAACTGAGACTTAAAAAACTACAGATTATCAGCAGCAGAGGTGAGAAAGAAATACATTCTGTGGTGTGGAGGACAACCAGGGTAAATGCAGTGAAAGGCAGTGGAGAGCCACTTAAGAGGATCAAGGAGGCTAGTTTGCCTGGGATGTAGTGTGAATGAAAAGGAATAGAATTCATTATGGTTGGAAACGTAGTTTAGGGCCATATTATGGAGTTTTAATACAGAAAATGTCATAGTTGATGCTAGGACTGGATGACACTAGAGTTTGTTGAGAAATAGAGAGACATAGACTACTACTTTGAAATAGTTGCTTTGGCAGTTTTATGGAGGATGAATGATAGGTTAACATGTCTGTAGACAACAAGAGAGAACCAATGGAAGGAGAAATTGAAGATTATAGAGAGACGTTGGGCAAAATTGTGTGTGGGAAGGGATGGTAGGCAAATGTATTTGCTTATGGTCATAGATTCTCTGTACTCTTGAAAGAGCAAAATATTACTGTATTCCTTTAAAGTGAATAGACAAAACCAGTTGACTCTGCTTGTTTCATCTTTTATTATGTTTTATATTATTTTATTTTTTCGTATTACTTTCATAATATTTCAGCGTTTCTGTATATTTTCTGTGCTCTCTTGTGATCAACAGGATGATAACAGATTTTGACTTATAACCATCAATGTTAGAAGAGGCATGAGACTAAGCACAGTTGATAAATCAGGTTTGTTTGTTTGTTTTGTTTTAAGTTGAAGATTATTTAAAAATGAGTCCTTTCAGTATAAATCTTTGTAGATTTTTTTTCACATTTTGTTCAGCTCTGCTTGACTTTCATTCAAGTGCCACAGTCAGCAGACAAACCCTTTAAGTGTTAAGGATGTGTTGTTATAAATAACAAGGTGATTAGAATAAAGACAATTCACTATAAATGGAAGTTGAGCATTGCACCGTTGAGACTGTGAGATAGATTCCCTTATAAAGAGGGTGACTTCTATTTAAGAAATATTTCTCTTGGTACTTTCTGTGATCTGCTTTCATTTTATTGTTTCCATTTTCTCATTGGAAATGAAGGTTGCCTGCTGAGAGGCTAAGATAATGTGACAAATCTGTGTAACATTTAGGTATTCTCTGAGAATTAGAGGAGGTTCAACCTCCTTAAATTAATTAGTTTTGTGCTTTTTGTTTCCCTCTTTCCATGAGTGTCTCTGATAATAGCCTTTTATTCTTTGATTCTAGTACTCAAACTAATTTAGCTCTGAGGAAAATAACTTCACTCATATAACTTAGAAAGGACCCCCAATGTAAAGCCAACATTCCCATCCTTTAGGAAAAAAATTACAATGATCATAGAAATTAGTACATGGACAGGGAACATGCAAGTGTAAACAGAATTGCAATTCAAAGCATTACTCTTCTTCCTGTGTCATTCTTTTGTTTTTATAATATTGACTGGGAATTATGGATGACAATGAAATTGTTATAGCTAAAATGAGCACAGCATTAAAATAGGCATTGATTATTGTAAGGCCGAGTCAATGAAAACTCTTGTGAAAAATCTAATATAGAAGAATATGAAGAAGACTGAGCAATATTTTATCATATGCTTCCAGGGAACCTTTAATCTGTGGAAAGCAGATATATCTAAAAATCTTGATTTTTGTTTGGCACTTCTTACAGAATTTCAGTATGGTCTGAATATGGTAAATAATCATTTTCACATATTTTTGGTGAATTGTGGCATCATACCACCACATCTAAGTTTTAAGGAAGCAGTGATTGCAGTAAATGAATTATCTTGTCGAGGATGGCAAAATTTATATCAAAGTAATAGATGACTAGAGGCTGCATTCTAAAAGTAGCCTATATATTTAGTGAAATTTGTGTTATTACCCAGCAGGAGAATATATTCAGCAACCATTTGTACTCCCCAATTTTGCTTCAGTTCAAGCTGATCTGAACTCCCTGTACTTTGCATCATTTTTCATTTCTCTATTCCTTTTCTGTTTAATGGAACTGAGCTAAGGCCTTTTCCTTCAAATGGATTTTTTACATTTCATACCGTATTATGATGGAATGTCTCAATCAAAAGTGACAGAAACATGATATAAAAAATCACTTGAGGATTAAATTAAGATTATTGAATTAAAAAGATAAATACACAATGTTCCCTTTAATATCTATACATCGTTATATGAAACTTCTAAAAATGAAGATGTATATTATCTATATAGTTACTATGTATCTCTATTTCTTATGTCTACAATGTAAAGGAGTGTACATTAAATTTCTTTTAAAAAGTTATTCATATATATTAGTTTTCTATAAATACTTAGAAAATGAAATTACTTATTCACTTTTTAAGTTTTTCCTATCTTACCAATTTTCCCTTTTCTTCCAATGTTGTCCATGCTGTCAGTGAAGCTAGTGTTCAGTTTCCAACTCTGTGACATTCTTGCTTCTTATTTGTCTTCTACCAGTAGATGGCACTAGACAAGTAGCAAAGCCTTGTCATATTGAGATTATCAAGCCAAAGGTTTTGCATCAAAACAAATGTAAATTTTTTTGCATTTCAATTTATATTGAAAGTAAAACCAATGATAAATTATTCCCTGGGGGCAAGGGGTAAGAATCATTTGCCAGTTCTCTAAAATTAAAAAAACAAACAGTTGAGCATTTCAAAACTAAGTTGTACTTTAATAATGAAGAGGAGGAAGATAAACAACTGAGTTTTCAGATACTTTTTACTTAACATGTGACTTTTAAATGATCCTTGTATTTCTCATTTTTGAGAAATTTAGAAATCATTATATAACAAAGAAACCAGAAAGTATGAAGATCTCTAGTAATAAACATTAACATTTCATTCCAAAGAAGGGAAAAAAAAAGTTGATCTATAAATCTGTGATGCTATAGAAAAGATTTCTAATGAATGAAAGAAAAAGAAAATTTTGTTTAAATATTTACCAAAAAAAAAGTACAAAAAAAAAAGAAAGACAAGAATGTGAACAATTTTTTTTTTAATTTGTAGAAGAGAACAGAAGGCTACTGAGAAAGGTATGGAGATAACTAGAACACTGGTCGTATCATATTAAATGATGTCTGTATGTATATACACATACATACATATGACTACATAGATATAAATGTAGATGACTATGTATTACAAGCTGCATAGACATTATATATTTTTGTGTTAGATATGCATATACCATGTATGTACGCATGTATATATGTATGCATGTATAGGCAGTTTGTAATACATTCATTGTATCATACACAACATGGACAAATTTATATTTGTTGATGAATTTCTAGTTCATATTTTTAATACAATTTATCATAGATTCTGAGGACATTTCAAGAATCTAGATGATGCATATGATTTAGTTTTTTATATGTGAAAAGTGAATACTCCCATCAAATTAGCAAACTTATTTCTAAATACTGTTCTTAGGACTGAAAGTACTTCTGTGTTAGACCTTTTCTCTTCCACACTACTTTTCTTTATTAGTAAAAATACTTATTTGATATAACCATTATAAAACCATAGGTAAAATATGAAACACCAACATTTAGTCATTCAGAATTAGTTCTGAAATTTATTTCATAATTTTCTTACTGAGAGAGCTGCCTCTTACATAAATGTCCTTTGTCATATATAGGCACAGAATGGTGAAATGGAAAGTAAAACAGTGTACTCATCAACAAGTTAATTCTTTCTCCAGGCCTCTTAATTTTCTTTGTGTTTTTGAGATGCCCATTTTTAGAAATGTTATTAAAAATAATAGTATATGCAAATTTAAAATGTAATCTTTGGGATTTTGGCATTAGCTCTTTTAGGGAAAAAGCTATGCATGAAATAAATTTTATTTTAAATTGCAAGAAATAGATGATAACAAAGGTGTTTTTCTTTTCCAATATATGCTACACCATCCCCTGCTAAAAATTTAGTTCCTAATAATTTTGGTCAATTACTCCAATCCTTCCATACTACCATTCCCAATTTCCATAAATTGACCTTACTATACCTGTCAAATCTTATTCCCTCCACCTTACCATCTGTACCACAAATGTGATACTCACAGCGCCTACCACAGTCATGAATATCCTGGTGCAATTCTGAATCATGAAATACTACAGACTCTCCTCCTGGAAGATATAACTAAAACATTTATTTAGATACCAGAAAGCCAAATCCATCATAGTAACAAAAATCTATCTATACACAATCATAATGCAGAGGACAACGCCAGCCCCAAGCCTTCCCCCACTAGGCTTCCCACAAACCAGCTCCATTAAACAAGTCACAAACAAGCTCTTTCACTCATACTAACCAGCAGCCTGCATCCTTCCTACCACTGACTGCTGTCATGACTAACTTCCTCTCATCTCTACTCTAGCTCCGCCTCTACCTGTTTTACCCATTCAGCAAACTCCTCCCACCACAGGCTCCATGTGACTCAGGCTTCCATGTGACCCAGTCAAGTCACATGGGTCTATTAATGAATATAAATATTCTCCATTTAAAATACCATTACACCAGCACATGCCTTTTGTTATACTAGGATGTTTATATCCCCTGCACAAAATATGCATCTTTATTCATGCACGTAGATTTTTGTTCATATTGTTTCCCTCATACATAAGGTTTTCTTTATCTGTGATGGAAACCACTTTCATTCCAAATTTTAAACATTTTTCAAGGCTTATTTCATGTCCAAATTTCTCCACTTACAGAAGATAGAAGGGGATTGAGGCAAACAGACCGATATTAGTACTATCATATTAAATTATACCTATCTGCATATATATATATATATATATACATATATATATATATGTATATATATATATATATACACATAGCTATACATATGTTTGTATACACATTTACATATAAACATATTACAAGCTGTACATATATATGTTCATGAAAGTCTTCTCAACTACTTCAGTGTCAGTCCATTTCATGACAACTTATACTTATTAATTATAAAACATATGTTCACACTTAATGCTATTACATAGGACTATGTAATAATGTGATTTTTTAAATTAACACACCAAATTCCATGTATGTTTACCTGTGTATGTAGGTATGTTTTGTCTACCTGTGTAGGTGGTCAACGGGTAAAAATCTTGAAATTTTGGAGTTGAATGAAATTCAGAGGGCATTTATGCCAACTCATATTCAAACAAGACTCTTGTCTACAATATCACCAAACAGGGTCATCTCATCTTTGAATAAAGATGTAATAAAGGGGAAAACCATTAGTTCCTGGGGCAGCTTTATTAGGTCTCCTCTCAGCCCTCCTTATAATGAGTCAAAGTTCACTTCTCTGAAATGTCCACACATTATTCCTGCTTTTGCCATCCGAGTCTTGAAACAAATTTAATCCTTCTTCAACATGCAAATCCTGACATTTCTAAATTAATGTAATGCATTTCTAATTGTAAAATATTCGTAGGATATTTGAAGAGGCAGTTTGGAGGGTGGACCAATTTGTAAATATATAGTACTCATGGATCATCTACTCTATAGTAGCACCTAAGAAAATTTGTTCAATAACACACACACACACACACACACACACACACACACACACACACACATAATTCTATAGAAATATCAGCCTCTATAGAAAAAATGAACCTTTATTATTCTCTTGTTCTCATAGCACATGGAACTGATACTTTGCAAAAAAAGCAATATATTCATATTATATAAATATAAATATATAAATAAATAAATATAAAATAAAATAAAATAAATATATATAAATATAAAAAAGCAATATATTCATATTATATAAATAAAAATATAAATAAATATAAAAATTATATAAATATAAATAAAAAAATAAAATTATATAAATATAAATATAAATTATATAAATATAAATTGCATAATTCTTTCTTCTTTGCTATCTACTGATCTTTCTTCCCTCTCTGTAGCTCAGATTTTGTTTAGTAATTTTGTCAAAGATGTTTTAATTTGTCACTCTACTTTAAAAGAACCTGTCTTTTCAATCTTATTCTGTTACATTGAATTCCCGCTTTTAGGCTGTCACTATTTATGAAACAAACCAGTCTTGGCATAGCTTACCCATTTATTTTAGCTATTTCAATAAACAGTGAGGAGCTTTACATAACTTATTAGGCTGCAATATGATAGTGAAAGCCTAGCAATGGATTGGTTATGTGGCAATCTGATTTACAAATAAAATATCCAGAATGCAATTCCTGGGCAAGAATGGTTCCACTATTATAGTAAGCTGAAGAGGCTTGTCTTTCATCTTGTTGGACTTGAACAGACTTTACTATAATGTACTATGATTAAAATATAGAAATTGATCAATTTTTATTAGTCTATAGGCTGGTGTTTTCTCATATATGAAAGTAACCATTCAATGAAAAGTCTAATTTACATGATGAATGCAGTAATTAGAAACTTAGTAATTAGAAAGTAGAAAAAGTTCTCACAATATTCTAGGAACTATATGACATAAAAACTTGCCTTGTAAATATTTTTCTAAAAAAAGAAAAAGATCACAGCACTTATTTTTGATTTGCTAATAGACATTGGTCATCCATATGATCATTCATGATTTTTCATAATGTTGATTTTTTTTCATACTTCTTTAGGTTTATAATTTCATTTTTGAGAGTATCCATACTATTGTTGTAGGATTTGAACCCTTTGACATTTTCTTGTTCTGTGTGATTATTTTTTATAGACCCCGTGTCGAAGATCTACCCAATAGTCTGGAGACTTTCTTCCAATTCCTTTAGTATTTCAAAGATATCAATCCAATAAGTGAATTAATTGTTCCTTTGTCTCTCATTTGTCCAATATAACTAGTTTTTCTTTTCTGCTCATACATTTGGTTGTTATTTTTATTCTACTTCTCATATACAAGTCATGCTACTACAACACCTGTACATCCAAAATGAGGTCTTCACTATGCCCTGGAGTTACAACTTTTCAGCAATTAAAACTGTCAAATTCTCTTAAAAATTGTTCTATGGTATTATTAATATCTTTCTCAAAATGATGCTGAAGAAAGGATAAATGAAGTAGAAAATAATTTATACTCAAAGCTTTATTATTTTAGACTTCTTAAGATATTGATTAGTCAAAAACATGAAACTTAAGATGTGAAAGGAGAATGGAGAGAAGGAAAATGATGGAGTCAGTGGAAAGTCAAACTAGAATAAAGGATGAATGATGATAGGACCAATTTCCATTTATGAAGAGTTTCTAAGACATTCTACTTTGTGATTTCACCCTATATTTAGCTTTGATCTCATCCATCCTTTAGTGTCATGGTATGAATGAAGGGAAGTACTTTAGATGTGCATTTCTAGCCTATCCTCACTGAATTATCATGCACTTTCCAATTAGCATACTGTCCCATTCTATGGACATGAAAGTAGAGCAGAGTCAGAGAGGACCAGTGCGATTAGACTTTCTTCGGGAGATTAGGCAGATCTCATGGAGTTCTGTCACATTACTTTCTTTCTATACAAAATGGACATAATCATAATTATCCTGCCTGCCCTCTCTATAATATTTTGTCCCCCATGTCATAAATTTAGTGCAAGATGAAAAGACAATTTTGAGAAGTAGCATTTTTTTTTGAGAAAATTAGGGTTAAGTGTCTTCACCAGGTGAAAAAGCTGGTAAGTATGTCTAAGGCCAGATTTGGACTCAGATTCTCTTGACTCCAGGGCCAGAGCTCTTTCCACTGCATCACTTACTGGTCCACCTTTCTCAGATTGCTTTTGCAGTGGAACTCAAATACAGTTTTAGTAAATATAAACCAACAAGTTCCTTCTATTCCTTCTTACCAATAAGTACTTAAGGCTATGGGGCAGCTAGGTGGTGCAGTGGATAGAATACCAGTGCAGGAGTCAGGAGGACCTGAGTTCATATCTCACCTCAGACACTTGACAATCACTAGCGGTGTGACCTTGGGCAAGTCACTTAACCCCAACTGCCTCATCTTGGGTGATCTCCAGTCATCCTGATGAATATCTGGTCACTGGATTCAGATGGCTCTGGAGGAGAAGTGAGACGGGCGACCTGCACAGCCCTCCCTCACTCAAAACAAAGTCAAGTGTAAGTCATGTCATCATTTCTCTGATGGTATGGTCTTCTTTGGCAAAGAAGGACAAACACACACTTAATGCTATATGGAGAAAAAAAAAGTGTTAAGGGCTTCCAGAATACTGGCGTACTGATAATGATACACTTCACATATAATCCCAGTGGAGCAGAATTGGTTTACTTAGTGTCTGAGTGTGTTAAGATCTGATGAAAGCAAATGTCTAGATAAATACTAGGTTATACTATGGAATGGTCTCAAATCTGAACAACATGGGAAAAACTACCTTTTCCTTTTCCTTTGGAGAGATTTCCTTTGCCTACTGATTTTTAAAAATCAATGATCCTTATCTTTCTGAAGAATTCCTCTTCAGTAAAGGCTTGAAGAAGACATCAAATCTGACTTCTAAATAGTATAATATAGATAGTAGGAAAAATATAGATATCACCAATAATGAGAAAAACCCAAGAGAATGGCTTGATAGAAAGCATGTGTAATCATTTTTGATTAATTGAGCTAATTTTGACCAAGAGAAGTTCCACTATCTTGGCAGTCATTTCCAAGCATTTTAGTCCTTTTATATCCAAAAGGACAATGTTTCTTTCTCTTTCTTTTTTCAAAGTCTATTGAGCATCTTCAGAGACATTTGTTCTTATCAGAACCTCCTCTGAAAGTCAGCTGGATCTAAGGATGGGCTTTGTTGCTCTTTCCCTCTTGTCACTTCCAAATGGATCTTAAATCCTTAATATACATTCGTACAAATTTAATATAACCTGTTGTAGCAATAGTCTCATACAAAGAATCTTAGGCGTTAGTTGATTTCAGAGGATTTGTTGGTCAAGGAAAAGTATTGATAAAGCACCTGTATAGAAAAGAAGAGGTTTCATGAACCACCACATCATCATATTAGAAAATACCACAACTCTTAGGTATTCACAAAATAGTTCTCAAATAGTCATTTTAAAACAAACGAAAAGCAACCATGCTCAGAACACAGATATGGTTAATAGACAAATAACTGAAGTTTAAAAAAATACAGTATACAGGAAGTCAGTTATACTTAATTATTTTTTCTCCTAACTAAAATGCAGCTTCACTGGTGTATTGAGATTCAAGCATTCCTTTCTTTTCCTAGCAGTGGAAAATATTGGAAAAGATCCAGATAAAGAGAAGTTTTAACCTATTTTTGAAAACATTTCCTGATAATGTCACTGTCAAAATATTTGACTAGGCAGGATGGGTTTGGAAACTTAAGTGTAGAAAATGGTAATCTTATCTACTAGCCAATTAAAAAAATTATTCTCAGCTGGATGTTCAGCAGAACCATTTATTGAAAATACACATAGATATTTATTAAATTTTGCTGTGGTTCATGCTCATTGCTTTCTTTGAGACAGCTGGAAGCACTACTCTCAGTCTCCCATTGTATTTATCTTTGCTATAGTTAAAAAGCTTAGCTAAAATATTTAAAAGTGATAGATGACAGCTAGGCATATCTATAAATGGTGGTTTAAGAATTGGAAAGTGCCATAGAAACTAGTCAAGGTCGTTAAAAGTTAAGTGACTTACCCAAAGTCACAAAGAAAGTGAGAGTGGAAGAATTTGTATTTAGATTCTTTGACTTCAAAGCTAGTGCTCTAACTTGATTTTCAAAATCCTTTTTGAGCTCCTCCATGGCCTGAGCCCATGGGATACCTATTTCAGATGTTTGGGATACAGAGGCTTTGACTCCTATGTCTTTACCTGATGGTAAGCAGATCTCTTTGTCGTCAGAGAGGAATGGCGGAATCATCTTCTCAACAAAATAACCTTCTATGGTCTTATTTTTTTTCCCTTTTCTGGGCATTTTCCCAGGCAGTTACTTGACTTCTGAGAGTCCTCTCCACCCTGGCCTAGGTGCTTGGGGTCTGAGATTCAAATGCTGCTCCCCAGCCTCAGGGCTTTGGCAGCAGGCCTGGCTACTATTCAATGGGATCTTATCTGCTGGTGCTCAGGTGGGGGCAGGGCCACCTCTCAGGCTCAGTTCCCTCAGGGAGTTTATGCAGAGGTCTTTTGTAATGGAGCTGCTGCTGAGCTCCTGCCTGCTCTGGGAGCCTCTGGTCACCCTCCCCTCTCAGCCCGTTTCTCTCACTGACCTGTGAGTCTGTGGATGGAGGGACCTTCACGGCCGCTGGAGATTCCATCCCTGAAGCCTGCTTGGATCTGCTCGCTCCTCTCAGTGCTGTGTGACCGGGGCAGGGCAGGGGAGGGCTCCGCTCCCGTCCGGGGCTCGATGGACCTTTGGAGTCGGTTTTTCAGGGCTCTCTGCAATGGAAATCTCCTTCACTGTGTTTCTGTGCGGCTTTCACTGTTCCAGAATTTGTCAGGAGTTTTTTTTAGAGGAAATCCATGGGCTGTGGGTTCGGAGCTAGCAAATGTGAGTCTTTCTACTTCACCATCTTGGCTCCGCCCCCAAAGCTAGTGCTCTTTAAACCTATGATAACGTAAAGCCTACATCAATAAGTTCACAGATGTAGTGATGTCTGAATTTTGAAACATATAATGTCAAACCTATTTTTGTTATAGTAAGCTGTATTATATTATTATATCATTTTATATATTGTAATATTATTATTAATATGTTAAGTTTTGAGCATTAAGCAAAAAAGTTAAATTAAAAGATACCAAGGTCAAGAAGTTAGACTAGTTAAGTTCATTATAGGATCCTCCAAAAATATTAGGCACATTATTCAGAAGAAATGAAAAGAAAATGGCTTTGAAGTATTAAAAATAAATAAATAAAAGCTTCAGCACGTTCTTGAAATAACCCAAATACATTTCCCCAGCCCTTGGACACTCTATCCTGTACACTTTGCAAGCCAATCAGGAAAAAGAGCTTAACAAATGTTGGCACAAAAATTAATCCTTATTGTATCAAGAATCCTTACGTCCAGTATTGCTTCATTTTAACATTTGTGAAATAAAAGGATATGGTAGTGGTTAAAAGAATAAAGGTCACTGTAAAAAGGAAAAAAAAAAGATTAAAATATTTAAGTGTCAATGAAGCCCTATCTTTCCTTTTACCTCAGGAATTATTATTTTGAGTTGTAATTATATGACAAAAAGAGAGAAAACATACGGTAACCATTTTTTTCCCTTTGCTACCCCCAACTTCACATCAATACTCACATTTGCAATGTAATTATTACCTCAGTTCCTCAGAGATTGATAACTGAACCATAACATTTAATACAACACTGGAAGCTGATAGAATTAGTGCCACACTGAGCAGTGAACATGGAATAACCATGTGGTATAATATTTTGGTTTACAGTGATTTCCCTGTTGGTCACAGATAAGTGGTTTCTGATATAATTTTGTGATTCCAATCATATTTGTTATAGAGATATAAAAGTAAGTCAGCATTTTAAATAGTGTGGCTAGAGCGTTTAACTATGAAAATTAATTAGTATACATTTTCTGTGTATTCATTTGTGGTGAGGATTTAGTGTTAAAAGAGATATCAGATTTTTCTAGCCTAACTCCATAATCTGTCCAAAAGTGACATAAAAAAGGACAGTATCAACATGTTCATGATGGGCTAATTTTTAAAAATTAGCCTATTTTTCTTACATTCATTGAAATAAGAAGTCATTAAAAATCACATGAAATCATAGTTGCCATTCTACATACTAGGATGAAATGACTATTTCCTAAGGAGAACTTGCAAAATATTTTTTTGTAATGCAATAGTGATCATTCACTCTTTTACACAATGTTTACAAGTCAGATCCAGGAAGGAGCCAGTTAACAAAGCATTTATTACTTCCTACATGCTAGGTAGGGACCACCAGGTGGCACATCCCTAAGTCTGGAAGTATCAGTTTCCTAAAGTCAAATCTCAGATAATTCCTAGCTGTGTGACACTGGGCAAGTCACTTGACCCTGTTTGACTCAGTTTCCTCACCAGTGAAATAATCTTGAGAACAGCGAACTACTTCAGTATCTTTGCCAAGAAAACCTCAAATGGGGTCACAATATGATGGCTGAACATCAACAAAATGTGGTAGGTGTTGTGCTAACTACTGGAGAAACAAAGAAAAACAAATAGATGATTCCTGTCCTCAAGAAGATTATTTTCTGAAAGGGAAAATAATGGAAAACAGTTGTACACACAAGATAAAATGCAAAGCAATCTCAGAAGGAATTAACCGGCGTAGGGAAATGAGAAAGGCTAGATATCAGCGGATATTACGTTAATTGTTGAGAATTGCTCAAACTGCGTCTTAAGGGTTCTAATGACATTTGTGGTGCTCTCTAAGGCATATCAGTTCTTGACTGCCACTAATTAGGTGTGTGATCTTGGAGAAATCATAAAGACTATAAATCATAGTTTGAATTGAGTACCTTTAAAGTTTTAATCTTTTAGGCATCCATGCTCTTAAATTTGCAAGAAAAGAGATTATTACACATCCGTGTTTTGCTCCTTTATCAACAAGAAGGGTAGCAAACAAGCTCTCTGGAAGGACTGGGTTGCAATGTAGAATTAGAGGATGGAGATCCTAAAGCCAGGCCAAAATGATTGTGAGTCCCACTCAGAAAATAAGCTGTTCCTGTGACCCTGGGCAAATTATTTAGCCTCTCAGTACTCCAGGTAACTCTGTAATATTTTCAGTTTCAGAAAGGATGCTGACTTGGCCTGATAAAGAAGGATTCTTACCTAAAACTTCATTATGCCAGTGAAATCACAGGTCCCTCTTTCTCTCATCTTCCCTCTCCTGCTTTTCTTCCCTCTCTGCCTGCCTTATAAGACTGAATATATTCTGACACAGCTATAACTAAGAGTTAAAATTTCTCTAGTATGTCCAGGTATCAGTAATTTCATACCTAAGATGCAATACCAAAACTACAAGAAATCATGATAATGTAGTTACAAAGACTCTTTGCACTGAATCTTCAAATAACCATTTGCTTTAGTGTTCCATAAATCATAGTTCTGTTTTTTAAAAAAAGCAGTTGGGAAATGAGGTGTATAGATCATTAGTGTAGTGTTAGAGATGAGATTTTACATACACACAAGTCAGGGAGTTCCAAGATATAACTCCCCTGGCACCATAAATCTAAATTCAAGACTAAATATCAACATAATAAAGCTAAGTGCAAGGTGATTCAAAATATTGGCATCTATGCAAGAAGCCAAGTTATGGCAGCTTTGGGACTACTGCTTGCAATTTATATACACAAAGTAAAGAAATTCTAAATCAGTTTTGGGTGTAGAAGAATTCTGGTTACAGAGAGTTGTTCTCCATATATAGTTTTCCCCCTTAGGACTTTCTAATTTGCATAATGTATATTTAGGTTCTGTATTTTAATGAGAACTTTAAGGCAATCAAGGACTGGGTGGCTATATATGAGGGGAAAAGTTAATCAAGAGCTGTATGGCAAAACATACAGATTTGCAAGACTGAATGAGCAAAGGATTGAAATTATCTGACTATGAAAAAGTACTGTGAGATAACTGAACATAAGAGAAAGGTTAAATTCTGGACTTAACATTGCTGGATTACTAATGTTGCAGTGAATTATAGAAATGAATTCCCTTGGTTACCTGACTGTAGTGAGGAGAATGGTTTCTGAATTGGCCTAATTTGAGGAGGGAGTTTTGAAGACCTTTGTGCTTTGAAAGGAAAGATGATTAAAATGCACATAGCATTACAATTCAAAAATAATGTGTTTGGGAGGTATGTGAAAATAATCTGCTCCATGTTTGCTTATTAATAGAGCTCACCGATATGTTTTTGAGAGCAGTATTCCTTAAGATACTTTCTAACTTGATCTTTTACATTTTTCTTTTAATTCTAAACTTAATATCCAAGAACAAATGCAAACTTTCCAAAGTACAAAGAACAAAAATTATGTAAGAGATCATGAATTTCTGTTATGCATATTTTTACAAAGAGCATATATGTTTGCACATGTATTCTTCTTTTGTTAATCAGATATTAAAGTTGTTCTATTTGTGTACTCTTCTGCAGTTTATTTTTTGTTTTCTGATCCACATTAACAAAAAGTTGTTGATGTTTCTCGTTCAAGAGGTTTAATAAGTTTTAAAGCAGTTTATATAGTCATAATTATTGTTGAGATGACAGTGATT